>WNWK01049982.1:0-2500 GCA_009830355.1 Cherax destructor
TTCCTCCCAGCCTGCTTGTTTGTCTTCCTCCCAGCCTGCTTGTTTGCCTTCCTCCCAGCCTGCTTGTTTGTCTTCCTCCCAGCCTGCTTGTTTGCCTTCCTCCCAGCCTGCTTGTTTGTCTTCCTCCCAGCCTGCTTGTTTGCCTTCCTCCCAGCCTGCTTGCTTGCCTTCCTCCCAGCCTGCTTGTTTGCCTTCCTGCCTGCTTGCCTGTCTCCCTGCCCACTTGCCTTCCTCCCTGCCTGCTTGCCTGCCTCTCTGCCCGCTTGCCTTCCTCCCTGCCTGCTTGCTTGCCTTCCTCCCAGCCTGCTTGTTTGCCTTCCTCCCTACCTGCTTGCCTTCCTCCCTACCTGCTTGCCTTCCTCCCAGCCTGCTTGTTTGCCTTCCTCCCTACCTGCTTGCCTTCCCCCTGCCTGCTTGCTTGCCTTCCTCCGTGTCTGCTTGCCTTCCCCTGCCTGCTTGCTTGCCTTCCTCCCTGCCTGTTTACTTGCCTTCCTCTCTGCCTACTTGTTTGCCTTCCTCCCAGCCTGCTTGCTTGCCTTCCTCCCTGCCTGCTTGCTTGCCTTCCTCCCAGCCTGCTTGTTTGCCTTCCTCTCTGCCTGCTTGCTTGCCTTCCTCCCAGCCTGCTTGTTTGCCTTCCTCCCTGCCTGCTTGTTTGCCTTCCTCCCTGCCTGCTTGCTTGCCTTCCTCCCTGCCTGTTTACTTGCCTTCCTCTCTGCCTGCTTGTTTGCCTTCCTCTCTGCCTGCTTGTTTGCCTTCCTCCCAGCCTGCTTGTTTGCCTTCCTCCAGCCTGCTTGCCTTCCTCCCAGCCTGCTTGTTTGCCTTCCTCCCTGCCTGCTTGTTTGCCTTCCTCCCTGCCTGCTTGCTTGCCTTCCTCCCAGCCTGCTTGTTTGCCTTTCTGGGAATCCTCTTTGACCCAAGCATGTCAGAATTGATAGGGAACAGTGTAGTAAAGAAAGTGAATGCCAGATTAAAGTTCCCCAACAGACAGGCACAGTATCTACCTACAGAGGCTCACAGGATAATGTTCGTCAGGAAACAGGACAAGTGTTTCCTGACGCGGGTCTTAGTCAAATGATGACCCACAACTGGAGCTTTTGGACATCTGACCGGTCCACCTCTAAAAATCATGGTTATAACTGGAGAGTATACCTGGAGAGGGTTTCGGGGGTCAACGCCCCCGCGGCCCAGTCTGTGACCAGGCCTCGTGGTGGATCAGAGCCTGATCAACCAGGCTGTTACTGTTGGCCGCACGCAAACCGACCTACGAACCACAGCCCGGTTGATCAGGTACTGACTTTAGGTGCCTTTCCAGCGCCTTCTTGAAGACAAACCAGGGATCTATTGGTAATCCCCCTTATGTATGCTGGGAGGCAGTTGAACAGTCTTGGGCCCCTAACACTTATTGTGTTGTCTCTCAGTGTACTCGTGGCGCCCCTGTTTTTCAATGGGTGGATGTTGCATCCCCTGCCCAGTCTTTTGCTTTCGTAGGGAGTGGTTTCCGTGTGCAAATTTAGGGCTAGTTCCTCTAAGATTTTCCAAGTGTATATTATCATGTATCTTTCTCGTCTGCGTTCCAGGGAGTATAAATCCAGGGACTTCAACCGTTCCCAGTAATTTGGGTGTTTTATCGTACACATCACCCATGTGGGCCACACCACCCCACATATCACCCACGTGGGCCACGTCACCCCACACATCACCCACATGGGCCACACCATCCCACACATCACCCACTTAGGCCACAACACCTCACAAATCACCCACGTGGGCCACACCATCTCACACATCACCCACGTAGGCCACACCAACCTACACAACACCCAAGTGGGCCACACCATCCCACACATCACCCACATGGGCCACACCATCCCACACATTACCCACATGGGCCACACCACCTAACACATCACCCACATGGGCCACATTACCACATACGTCACCCACGTGGGACACACCACCCCACACATCACCCACGTGGGCCACACCACCCCATACATCATCCATGTGGGCCACACCACCCCATGCATCACCAACGTGGGCCACACCACCTTATGCATCACCCACATGGGCCACACCACCCTATACATCACCCACGTGGGCCACACCACACATCACCCATGTGGGCCACCCCACACATCACCCACGTGGGCAACACCACACATCACCCACGTCGGCCACACCACACATCACCCACGTAGTCCACCCCACACATCACCCACGTAGGCCACCCCACACATCACCCACGTCGGCCACACCACACATCACCCACGTAGGCCACCCCACACATCACCCACGTAGGTCACACCACCCTTCACATCACCCACTTGGGCCACACCATCCCACACATCACCCACATGGTCCACACAACCCGACACATCATCCACGTGGGCCACACCACCCAACACATCACCCACGTGAGCCACACCACCCCATATATCATCCACGTAGGCCACACCACCCCATGCATCACTCACGTGGGCCACACCACCTTATGCATCAC
>WNWK01049982.1:7500-13014 GCA_009830355.1 Cherax destructor
CCACTACTATAACACCACTTCTATAACACTACCACTATAACACCACCACTATAACACCACTTCTATAACACTACCACTATAACACCACCACTATAACACCACTACTATAACACCACTGCTATAACACCCACCAGTTCACTATTAATTTCATTAGTAATTTCTCCACTCAAGATTTATTACCTTCATTAAAGAGCTGAAGTACTTAGTGAGAGCAATGACTGAGGGAGAGAGGGAGGAAAGCAGGGAGAGAGGGAGGCAGGCAGGGAGGGAGGGAGGGAGGAAAGCAGGGAGAGAGGGAGGACGGCAGGGAGGGAGGGAGAGAGGGAGAAAGGCAGGGAGGGAGGGAGAGAGGAAGGAAGCCAGGGAGGGAGGAAGAAAGAGGGAAGAAGGGAGGAGGGATTAAAGAGAGGGTGGAATAAAGGAAGAGAAGGGAAGGAAGAGAGGGTGTGAGGATGGAAAGAAGAGAAGGTGGAAGAGAGAATGGGAAAAAAATATGAAAAAAAAACTGAAGCGAGGGAG
Source organism: Cherax destructor (assembly GCA_009830355.1). Taxonomy (NCBI): domain Eukaryota; kingdom Metazoa; phylum Arthropoda; class Malacostraca; order Decapoda; family Parastacidae; genus Cherax; species Cherax destructor. The sequence goes on from WNWK01049982.1 coordinate 8,020, forward strand.
AAGAGAGAGAAATAAGAAGAAAGAATGTAGGAAATAATATAACGAAAACTGAAGGAAAAATGAAACGAGAAAATGAGAGAGAGAGAGAGAGAGAGAGAGAGAGAGAGAGAGAGAGAGAGAGAAACTGCGTAGTTGTAATGGACATTACTGTTGGCTGAGTGACTGTGACCACCACTACTGTACAAGTACTGTGACCACCACTACTGTATAAGTACTGTGACCACCACTACTGTACAAGTACTGTGACCACCACTACTGTACAAGTACTGTAACCACCATTACTGTACAAGTACTGTGACCACCACTACTGTACAAGTACTGTGACCACCACTACTGTACAAGTACTGTGACCACCACTATTGTACAAGTAGTGACCACCACTACTGTACAAGTACTGTGACCACCACTACTGTACAAGACTGTGACCACCACTACTGTACAAGTACTGTGACCACCACTACTGTCAAGTACTGTGACCACCACTACTGTACAAGTACTGTGACCACCACTCTGTACAAGTACTGTGACCACCACTACTGTACAAGTACTGTGACCACCACTACTGTACAAGTACTGTGACCACCACTACTGTACAAGTACTGTGACCACCACTACTGTACAAGTACTGTGACCACCACTACTGTACAAGTACTGTGACCACCACTACTGTACAAGTACTGTGACCACCACTACTGTACAAGTACTGTGACCACTACTACTGTACAAGTACTGTGACCACCACTACTGTACAAGTAATGTGACCACCACTACTGTACAAGTACTGTGACCACCACTACTGTACAAGTACTGTGACCATCACTACTGTACAAATACTGTGACCACCACTACTGTACAAGTACTGTGACCACCACTACTGTACAAGTACTGTGACCATCACTACTGTACAAGTAGTGACCACCACTACTGTACAAGTACTGTGACCACCACTACTGTACAAGTATTGTGACCACCACTACTGTACAAGTACTGTGACCACCACTACTGTACAAGTACTGTGACCACCACTACTGTACAAGTACTGTGACCACCACTACTGTACAAGTACTGTGACCACCACTACTGTATAAGTACTATGACCACCACTGCAGTACAAATACTGTGACCACCACTACTGTACAAGTACTGTGACCACTGCAGTACAAGTACTATGACCACCACTACTGTACAAGTACTGTGACCACCACTACTGTACAAGTACTGTGACCACCACTACTGTAAAGTACTGTGACCACCACTACTGTATAAATACTGTGACCACCACTACTGTACAAGTACTGATGACCACCATTACAAGTACTTGACCACCACTACTGTATAAGTACTGTGACCACCACTACTGTACAAGTACTGTGACCACCATACTGTACAAGTACTGTGACCACCATACTGTACAAGTACTGCCCATATGAAGTCAGACCACCATGCTACAATAGTGACAATACTGTAAAGATTGTGACCAACTCGTACAAGTACTGACCACTCGTACAATACTGTGACCACCTAGACTTGACCACCACTACTAAGCTGACCAAGAGTACTGTGACCACTACTGTAAAGTCTGTGACACTCAGTACAAGTACTGTGACCACCACTACTGTACAAGTACTGTGACCACCACTACTGTACAACTGCAACTGAAAGACTGTGCCACCACTACTGACAACTGTGACCACCACTCGTACAAGTACTGCATCGTAGTGACCACACCACATACTGCTATAAGTAACTCAAGACTGACCACCACTACGTACAAAGTACTGTGACCAACTATGCAGTACTGCTACAAGTACTGTGACCACCACTACTGTACAAGTGTCTGTCAAGACCGACCACTACTGTAGTACAGTGAACCCCAGTACAATATGACCACCACTGCAGTACAAATACTGTGACCACCATTACTGTACAAGTAATGTGACCACTGCAATACAAGTACTATGACCACCACTGCAGTACAAATATGTGACCACCATTACTGTACAAGTACTGTGACCACTGCTGAGTACAAGTACTGTGACCACCACTCAATAACTATGTGACCACACTATGTAAGACTGTAATACACTAGGCAATACTAGTGATACATGCAGTACAATATACATCAACTTATAGTCAATAACTTGACCACACTATGTATACTGAAGTAAGTGACCAAATAGTAGCAAGACTGTTGCACCATAAGCTGAGCAAGGACTGAGGTGTTGCAAGCTGCACATAGCTGAGTAGGACTGAGGTGTTTCAAGCTGCATAAGCTGAGGCAGGACTGAGAGTGTTGCAAGCTGTACACATACTGAGCAGACTGAGGTGTTGCAAACTGCAATAAGCTGAGCCAGGACTAGAGGTGTTGCAAGCTGCAATAAGCTGAGACACACTAGTGTTGCAATGACACTGCAATCAAGACTGATGCAGGACTGAGGGTGTATGCAGCTGCAATAAGCTGGGTAGGACTGAGAGTTTGTCACAGCTGCAATAAGCTGAGGCACACTGAGGGTGTTGCAAGCTGAATAACTGAGGTAGGACTGAGTGTTGCAAGCTGCAATAAGCTGAGGTAGGATTGAGGATGTTGCAAGCTGTCAATAAGCTGAGAGAGGACTGAAGGTTTGCAAGACTGCAATAAGCTGAGGCAGGACTGAGGTGTTGCAAGCTGCAATAAGCTGAGGTAGGACTGAGGGTGTTGCAAGCTGCAATAAGCTGAGGCAGGACTGAGGGTGTTGCAAGCTGCAATAAGCTGAGGCAGGACTGAGGGTGTTGCAAGCTGCAATAAGCTGAGGCAGGACTGAGGGTGTTGCAAGCTGCAATAAGCTGAGGCAGGATTGAGAGTGTTGCAAGCTGCAATAAGCTGCGGTAGGACTGAGGGTGTTGCAAGCTGCAATAAGCTGAGGCAGGACTGAGGGTGTTGCAAGCTGCAATAAGCTGAGGCAGGACTGAGGGTGTTGCAAGCTGCAATAAGCTGAGGTAGGACTGAGGGTGTTGCAAGCTGTAATAAGCTGAGGCAGGACTGAGGGTGTTGCAAGCTGCAATAAGCTGAGGTAGGACTGAGGGTGTTGCAAGCTGCAATAAGCTGAGGTAGGACTGAGGGTGTTGCAAGCTGCAATAAGCTGCGGTAGGATTGAGGGTGTTGCAAGCTGTAATAAGCTGAGGCAGGAATGAGGGTGTTGCAAGCTGCAATAAGCTGAGGTAGGACTGAGGGTGTTGCAAGCTGTAATAAGCTGAGGTAGGACTGAGGGTGTTGCAAGCTGCAATAAGCTGAGGTAGGACTGAGGGTGTTGCAAGCTGCAATAAGCTGAGGCAGGACTGAGGGTGTTGCAAGCTGTAATAAGCTGAGGCAGGACTGAGGGTGTTGCAAGCTGCAATAAGCTGAGGCAGGACTGAGGGTGTTGCAAGCTGCAATAAGCTGAGGCAGGACTGAGGGTGTTGCAAGCTGTAATAAGCTGCGGTAGGACTGAGGGTGTTGCAAGCTGCAATAAGCTGCGGTAGGACTGAGGGTGTTGCAAGCTGTAATAAGCTGAGGCAGGACTGAGGGTGTTGCAAGCTGTAATAGCTGCGGTAGGACTGAGGGTGTTGCAAGCTGCAATAAGCTGCGGTAGGACTGAGGGTGTTGCAAGCTGTAATAAGCTGAGGCAGGACTGAGGGTGTTGCAAGCTGTAATAAGCTGCGGTAGGACTGAGGGTGTTGCAAGCTGCAATAAGCTGCGGTAGGACTGAGGGTGTTGCAAGCTGTAATAAGCTGAGGCAGGACTGAGGGTGTTGCAAGCTGCAATAAGCTGAGGCAGGACTGAGGGTGTTGCAAGCTGTAATAAGCTGAGGCAGGACTGAGGGTGTTGCAAGCTGTAATAAGCTGAGGCAGGACTGAGGGTGTTGCAAGCTGTAATAAGCTGCGGTAGGACTGAGGGTGTTGCAAGCTGCAATAAGCTGCGGTAGGACTGAGGGTGTTGCAAGCTGCAATATAAACTGCAACGACCATTTAAAAAAAATTTGTTAAAAAAGAAGAGAGACATAAGTGTGAAGAAAGAGGAGAAAGGAGGACAGAGAAAGAAGGGAGAGTGGTGTGGTTGAAGGGACGGAGAGAATGGAAGAGGAGAAGGGGAAGTAGAGAAGAAAGAAAGTAAAGGGGAAGAGAGGAGAGGAAGATATGAGAACAAAAGAAATGGGAAGAGAAGGATAGGGAAGAGGATGAGAGAGAGAGAGAGAGAGAGAGAGAGAGAGAGAGAGAGAGAGAAGAGAGGAGGTAGAAGAGCATCACGGGTGCCAATAAATCAGCAGATATATATTGCATGATAGTGGATAGTAGTGAGGATGGTAGTATTAGTGTGAAGATAAAGTAGTGAGGATGGTAGTATTAGTGTGAAGATAAAGCAGTGAGGATGGTAGTATTAGTGTGAAGATAAAGCAGTGAGGATGGTAGTATTAGTGTGAAGATAAAGCTGTGAGGATGGTAGTATTAGTGTGAAGATAAAGCAGTGAGGATGGTAGTATTAGTGTGAAGATAAAGCAGTGAGGATGGTAGTATTAGTGTGAAGATAAAGTAGTGAGGATGGTAGTATTAGTGTGAAGATAAAGTAGTGAGGATGGTAGTATTAGTGTGAAGATAAAGCAGTGAGGATGGTAGTATTAGTGTGAAGATAAAGCAGTGAGGATGGTAGTAGTATCGTGAAGATAAAGTAGTGAGGATGGTAGTAGTATCGTGAAGATAAAGCAGTGAGGATGGTAGTAGTAGTGTGAAGATAAAGTAGTGAGGATGGTAGTATTAGTGTGAAGATAAAGCAGTGAGGATGGTAGTATTAGTGTGAAGATAAAGCTGTGAGGATGGTAGTATTAGTGTGAAGATAAAGCAGTGAGGATGGTAGTATTAGTGTGAAGATAAAGCAGTGAGGATGGTAGTATTAGTGTGAAGATAAAGCAGTGAGGATGGTAGTATTAGTGTGAAGATAAAGCAGTGAGGATGGTAGTAGTATCGTGAAGATAAAGCAGTGAG
>WNWK01049983.1:0-5000 GCA_009830355.1 Cherax destructor
GAGACACTAAGTTGTTCCTTTAATTAGAACTACAATTGTTCCTTTAATATAGACACTACAGTTGCTCCTTTAATGGAGACACTACAGTTGTTCCTTTAATGGAGACCTACGTTTTTCCCTTTTAATGGAGACACTAATTTTTCCCTTTTAATGGAGACACTACATTTTTCCCTTTAATGGTGACACTACAGTTGTTCCTTTAATGGGCTCAGTTGTTCCTTTAATGGAGACACAAGTTGTTCCTTTAAGGAACACTAAATTTTTTTTAATGGAGACACTACAGTTTTTCCCTTTTAATGGAGACCACAGTTTCCTTTAAGGTGACACTACAGTTTTCCTTTAATGGAAATTTTGTTCCTTTAATGGAGACACTTTTGTTCCTTTAATGGAGACACTACAGTTGCTCCTTTAATGGAACACACAGTTTTTCCCTTTTAATGGAACACTACAGTTCCCCTTTTAATTTTAGACACTACATTTGTTCCTTTTGGAGACAACAGTTTTTCCCTTTTAAATGGAATCCAGTTGCTCCTTTATTAAGGCGGTCTCTAGCTTTTCCCCTTTTGGGAGACACCCACTACATTTTTTTCCTTAAAATTTTCCCCTAACATTCTATCACTTACAATCATACTTTAAAAAGATGGAATATAATCCCCTTTTTACTTTCGTGAAGGGTTTCAGATGAAAGTAGAAACATTTTTCTAATTATATGTATTGAAACACAAAGGATGAAACGTAAAAAAAGTATGAGTAAATTAAAAACAGGTTGTTTCGTCACGGCCCCAAGTGTTAAAGGGTTTCGTGGTAGCGATTCGACAACACCACGGACGCCACCCAACTGACTGCGAAGCTACTCCAGTAATGAAAACCGCAGCCTTGACTCTGTTCCGGTCCGACAATTATCGTTTTGATAATAACCTTTAAATTACACCCTGATGCTGTGCAATTTCCCAAAATGCCTCTTTCGATCTACAGAAATTTCGAAAATATCAGTTGAATAATGGACAGAGGAAAAAAATATAGATGAACGGGTTGGATTCTTATATTTATGCCTTGTGTTCTTTTTAAAGGGGAAATTTGGCATTCTGAAAGAAACTAACTCATCCCCGTCTTGATACATAATGAATAAATCTTGATGGGAAGTAAATTGTACCTCGGTCATTTTTAACTGTGTTAACTACGGTTAAAATAATCTATTAAATTGGTCCCCCTAATCTTTAAAAGAAATTTTGAAATCCCGTGGAAAAAGTAAGTTTTAAAAAATTTAAAATGTAGAACTGGAACAGATAATTAAAACTTTTAATCGGGAAAACATCTGACACTGTATATTTTGCAGGTTTAGCAAAGAAAATTTAGAAGATACAGGTGTGAAAGTTGGAGCACTCTCGGGAAGGTTCTTTGACGGGGAGAGATCCCTCACCCAAAAATTGAATTTCCTCCTCTTATGGATCAGACCCTTGCCTCCCCCCCTTTCCCCGGGTGCCGAATGACCCCCTAGGGTTTAACATTCCACAAAAAAAATTTTGGGATTTCCCGGGAATTTCATTTGTTCTCTTTCAGTTGATTCCCCCAAAAAATTTACTTAAACCCTCAAATGTTTATTTTTTGTAAGTTACAATTTGGGGTTTTTACAAACAATAATTACAAAAAAAAAATTTTAGCATCCCCTTTTTTGGCCTCGGAATTTCGGGCAGACTAATAATAATTCTTACTCTAAAATTAAATTACAAATGATTAAATAGATTTACAATAGTGGGGTAGTTCGGGTTTTTAAGAATAAAAAATTTTAAAATTAGAAAAAAAAGAATGGTTTGTCTTGGCATGATGCACAGTTTCTTTTAAAAAGCCCCTTATTGGAATATTTCGGGCAAACTTAAGAATTGCTTGAGATTTTAGGAATTTAAAAAAGGGAAAAGTTTTTATTATTTATATATATATATATTTTATATATTTAATATATATATAATATATATTATATTATATATATATAATGGGGGTCCACCTCGGGTTGTACTTTTGGGGGCCCCTGGCCTCGGAGAAGTGGAAAAAAGGGGGCTTCGGGGGAAGAATTTTAGATTTTTTTTAAAGCCAAAATTTCCCCCCCCACCCCCCATTTTTTTGGTTTTTAAAATAATTTTTCCCGGAAAAAATTTGGCCTAGAATACAATAGGGTAAAACCCATAGGCCCTGCCCAAGCCCCCTGGCAGGGGGCCCGCGTGCCCGGGTGCTGCGGAACCCTTGGACCCAAATAAAAGGGGCTGGTCCCCCTTTGGTTTCCGGTTTTCTAGTGAATTTTCTGGCTCTTTAAAATTTTGGGGTTTCCCCCATGCTCCGAGGTTCCCCGACCCTTTTGGGAAAAAAAGTTATGAAGGGGGTTATTTGCGATTTTTGGATTCCCCGGGGCGGGCCCAGCTCCACCCCCTTCCACAGGTTGGAAAGTATTTCTCCCTTGGGGGCGCCGGGTGTGGCCCCAAGCAACCCGCCCACCCTTTGGGGAAAGCATGGTGGCTCCATAAAAAACCCCAAAATTTCCCAGGGGGCCTCTGCCCGGGGTTCCCCGTTGAGCTGGGCAACGGGCTGTGGGGGCTTCTCTTTATGATGTCATTGACCTCCTCATGTCAAATACTTCCCTTCTGATGGGGAAACACGAGCCCAAAAAAAAGCCCGGGTGTTAACCCTCGCCCTAAAAATTTCCCCTTGTTGGTGAGTTGGGGGCGGCTGGGGGCCCCTTTCCCAAATTTTGGGGGTTAGATCAGTTCGAGGGGTTGGGGAACAGCTGGAAGGGAAATCCCCCGAGTGGGTGCCTTCCCGCTAGAAGACAGCTTTGCCCTTTTGGGCTTGGTGAGCATTGGGTTTTGGCAATTTTTTCCAAATGACCCGGTTTGTCCCAGTGGGACTGTTTGTGCTCTTTGGGAGGAGCTGGTTTTGGGGGTGTCCCACCGCAGGCTGTTAAAAACCTGGGGTCTTGAGCTCCCCCACATCTCCCCGGGTTCGGGGAAAATCTTCTTGACTAACCCCAAGGAGGCCAAACCGTGACAGAAATGCAGGAAAAGGTTTCCCGCCCTTGCCCCCGCCCTATACCCCCCAGTCGCACTGGAAGGGTTGCCTGCTCCCATTGCCGATCCTCTGGTGGGTTTTAGTGCCTTCTAAAGGTTGATCTCAGGTGTCGTCATACTCTCAAGTGTTGGGTTGCCCAAAGGGGGTCGCACCTCAAAAGAAAATTAAGGTCTTGGCATAGTGACACCGTGTGAGGAGATACAGGGCATCATGGGCATAAAAGATCCCTTATTCTCCCCCCATTCTTTTAAGGTCATTCACTTTGTCCTTGAGGACCTGTCGATGGCCTGGTGACCCAGCGGTGCCCCCCAAAAGGGGTACTGTTGGATGGAGTGGTATTAGTGACTTCTGGGAGGATTTTTCCCAACCGCATTGATTATTTCCTGGTTTTTTGGATGATTTCCACTTTAAATTGAGGATGGGCCCTAAGGCTTCTCCCTGTCTTCCCCCGTTGTAGGTCCTCAAACAGGGACCCCCCACCCCCGGGGAGTGTCATCATCCAGGCCAGATGTTGAGCTCGCTGCGTAGGCTGGAAGTTATTTTATCTTACTGCCAAACAGAAGAATGGAGCAGGGGAATCCCCCTGCTGAACCCCTCAAGGAAAAATTTTCCCCCAAACCAAAAGTCGAGGTTTCCCGTACCCAAAGCTGAAATGAAGGAAAGAGACGGGGGAACCGATCCTGAACGGCTGGCAAGAAATCTCTTTCACCATTTTAAAAAGGCTTTTTCCTAAAGCCCAAGTTTGACTAGGGCCCTTTTGTCTTCTGGTGGGTCCCTGATGTAGGCCCTTGCCCCCGGGGTGCGGCTTCACTGCCATATATATGTCGTGCCGTTTAAAGGTAAAACTGGTCAATTAGCAAGAACTCCTAAAATTAAGTCCTTTCAAAAATTTTTTCTCTTATACGTTTAAAGACATATTGTTTTCATTTATGTTAATGAAAATTTTTAAATTTTGTCCCAAAGAGAAACGAAAACCTACACAACCTTATTACAACAACCCAATTTAATTTAGCCAAAACCCCAAAAATATATTTTAGATACGTTAACAATAATTTAATAATAAACAATCACAATTAATTATTTTTTTTTCGTTATGTTCAGAATGATTTTGGCGAAATTTATCACAAATTTTCACTTGCCCTTTTGGGGAAAAAGGTGAGCGTTTTTTTAAAACCCAAAAATCGAAATTTTTAAATCGGCACGACATATATATATATATATATATATATATATATATATATATATATATATATATAATTTTTGTCGTGCCGATTAAATAAACGGCCCAAAAAGAACTCACCCAAAAATTAAGTTTTTTCTAAAATTTTCTCTTATACGTTTAAAGATATTTTTTTTTTCATTTATGTTAATGAAAAATTTATTATTTTGTACCAAGAGAAACTTTAAAACCTACCTAACATTTACAACAAGCGCAATTTAATTTGGGTCCCCAATAAATATATTTTAGATACGTTAACATTAATTTAATAATAAACAAACACGATGAAATATTTTTTTTCGTTTGTTAAAGAATGATTTTGGCGAAATTTTAACAAATTTTCACTTGTCTTATATGGCAAGGTGGGCTTTTTCTTTTTAAGCCAAAATCGCAAGTTTTACCTAATCGGCACGACATATATATATATATATAAAATTGGGGTCCCCCTGTTTTTAAAAATTGGGGACCCTTAGCCTCGGGGGAAATGAATAAAAGGCTTAAAGGGAAAGGGGAATTTTGTTTTTCTTCCTGAAGCCTTTTAATTTTCCCACTTCTCCCCCCCCCTTTTTTTTTTTTTTTTTTTTAACAATAGGTATATTTTATTTTTTTAAAATTACAAAAAATTTAAGAGATACATTGTTGATATAAAGATGGAAACGTTCGGGTGTAGAGATACATTCTGGGACATATTGTTACATGTTTGTCACTGATTATAAGGGAAAAA
>WNWK01049983.1:10000-13013 GCA_009830355.1 Cherax destructor
CATCTATGGCCTCGGCTCCCCCACATGTCTAGTCGACAAGACTTTCCTTAAGACGTAGGACAGTTTAACACTGTAGATGGTGTGTATTATACTAATATTTCAAAATAATTAGGTATTAGCTAATTAAATTAGGTATCAGCTAGTTAAATTTATTAATTGGCATGTTTGTCAGATGTGTTGTTTCACTTTGGACCCCCCTTATTTGTGTATGTGGAACTGTAAATATATATTCCGGATATGTTAGTCTTGAACAAGGGGGAAAATTATAACTCAAATTTTTTAAAAGGGGGTTGACAGGTAAGCCATTGGAAGGCCTCGGTCAGATGACCGCTCCAGCTGCGGGTCATCTTTTGAAATGACCCACAATAGGAAACAATGAACCTACCCAGAGGGGGTTGGAACCAATGGATCTCAAAAATCCACTGTTATTAGTATTCGGGGAGATACATTGGCTATTAAAGAAGAAAAAGTCACAGTATGACTGGAACAATACAAAATAACTCGCATTGTGACAAACTTATGACGATGTTTCGGTCCGTCGGACCGAAACGTTTTTAAAAGTTTCGGTCAAAATTGGGTTGTGTGTTATATATGAATCTATATTTGTTTTGGGAAAAGAAATACATACTTCCAGTGTCTCTGGTTTACAACAGTTTGATGAAAATAAGTTAGAATGAAAGGGGTTAATGTTAGAATGTAGGGTTAATATTATATTTAGGATTTCAATGTTTTAAAGTTTGGAATCTTAATTATATAGGTTACTTTACGGCGAGGTTATTTTATGCATTTATGGAAATTACCCCAATGTGCTCAATAATATCCCCATGGAAACAGACTCAGGTGATTGATCTGATTTTTCGACCCCCTTTTTGGGATCCTCTTCAAAAGGGGGTCGAAATATAAAATTTAAATTAATCTCCTGGTTTCTGTCTCTGTGGGGGCTATTATTAAACATTGACAGTGTTCGTTACCTTTGTTTTCATTATTCTGATGTATTGAAAATAATTAGGTAGACGGTATTATTATTATTATTATTATTATTATTATTATTATTATTATTATTATTATTATTATTATTATTTTTTTTTTTCAATTAAAGCTGTATGGCCACCAGGGTCACGCTTCAATCAAATAAAAAAAAATGTACAATTTGGTGAGGGTAAATGGTCCAACACATCACACAGGTGGGGACCCTTCCCGAGCCCTAACTTATCTTAGGAGCACATCCATAATTCTTTCCAACTACTCTGCATATATTCGTAGCCACATTGACTGTTGCTGCCAGACATGCATCAGTGGCATATCAACCCCCCAAAAGCTGGAGACAATTCAAAACATTATCATTGAATAATTTGGAAGCCAGTTTCTCACCTTCAATAGGCCTTTAAGGAAATTAAACCACCCCCAGCTACAGGTATAGGCAATGTCTGGTAACTATCTCTTCCTCTGCATTTTGTGCATCAAACTCGTCCATACAGCTCCAAGGTGAATCCTGTCATCACTTTTATAAATGAACACACCCGTAGATCTACCTCCCCCCATAACCCTTTATAAACTGGGGTTCTACATAATCTACTTCTACTTAAAATCTTTTAAAATGCAAAACTAGCAGTTCTGCCTTTTCCTGGACCTATTTTCCCCCAAATGCAAAAATTTGTTTTTCCCCAAAACGGCCAAAGAAAAGAGTTTATTTTCCATGTTCTAAATATTACCCAGAAGAAACAGCAGAACCCTAAAAATACACATGTACACTATAGTTCCCCCCTCTGGTTTATCAAGCATTTGTATTAACTCAAACCATCCCCGGGGGGGGTTCGAATGGAAAGGATCTCAAAACTCAGACCGTCCGGGGGCCACTGGGCCATGCTTAATGATTCATTCAACGGATTCTCTCACAATGAAAAGGGTTTGCATAAACCCTTTTTTTTAATCTACCTCAAGTATTTCGGGGGGGTTTTTAAAGTATTTTGGGGGGTATTACCAAATATTTCAGGGTGTATTCCGTTTTCAGGGGGGTTTTCCCAAATTTTCAGGGTGTATTACCGTTTTCAAGTTTTCCAAATTTTCAGGGCGTTCTCTGTTGGGGTTTTCTTAGGTTTCTTTTGAGTGGTGATGAAACAAGGAAATTAAGAGATTATGTAGTACTTTTCACTGTCTGTGTCACTGTCTTTTTCACTAACTGGCACTGTGCGTGACTGCTTTTCACTGTCTGTACTGTCTTTGGGGCCCCTTTTTCATGTCGGGGTCACTTATAATACTGTGGACTGCTTGGCACTGTCTTTTCCAATTGGGGCCCAAAATGTGGCCTTTTGTCCTGCTGTTTCGCGGGCATGTTGTGGCACTGTCTGTGTCGCTGTCTGTGGCCTGTAGTGCGTGTCCTGTACGTGGCCCGTACTGTGGGCCCGTGGCACTGTTTGTCGCTTCGTGGGGACGCTGTGGCCCTGTCTGTGTCACTTGTGGCCCTTTTCCTGTCAATTACTGTGGCATTCTTTGGGCCTTTCTTTTCACTGTTCTGTTCCCGTATTTGGCACTGTTGAGCACTTGTCTGTGACATTTCTTCACTGTCTTGGCCCGTCTGTGGTACTGAGTGTTTTTTGTGTCATGTGTTGGCACTTCTGGCATGCACTGTGGCACTGTACTTTTCCTTATTGGGTTACTGTGGGCCCTTTGGTTTTTTACGGGGGCTTCTTACACTGTGCTTTACACTGTTATGGGACTGTCTGTAAATGTATAAGTACTGTCTGTAATTTTCTGTTCACTTTGGGCATTCTGTACACTGCTTTGTCATGTACTGGAACTGTGCTGGCAATGCTGTTGTGCTTGACACTGCTGTTTCCCTTGCTTGCTTGTTTCCCGAAAGTGGCATTTTACTATGACAATGTCACCTTTCTGTGGCCCGCTGTTCCTTTCTTTACCCTATATGTCCTGTCTGTGGCCTTCTTTGACACTGTGCTCTGTGTTGTTGCACCCTTGACATTTTCTTTGGGATTGTACTGTGGCACTGCTGTGACAC
>WNWK01049984.1:0-13013 GCA_009830355.1 Cherax destructor
TGAGCAGCCACTTTCTTTAACAGTCTCTGATGTGGTACTCTATCAAAAGCCTTACTAAAATCCAAATAAACGATATCGAATTCTTTATCATTATCAACTGCCTCAAAAGCCCCACTGAAAAAAGTTAACAAATTAGTTAGGCAGGAACGGCCCCTGGTGAATCCATGCTGAGTATCATTAATCAAATTATGCCTATCGAGATGGCTTCTTATGTTATCAGCTATAATAAGAACATAAGAACATAAGAAAGGAGGAACACTGCAGCAGGCCTGTTGGCCCATACTAGGCAGGTCCTTCACAATCCATCCCACTAACAGAATATTTGCTCAACCCAATTTTCAAAGCTACCCAAGAAATAAGCTTTGACAATTCTACCCACTCATGCGCGAGTCCCACTCAAATCCAACCCCTCTCACTCATGAATTTATCCAACCTAAATTTGAAACTACCCAAGGTCCTAGCTTCAATAACCCTACTAGGCAGACTGTTCCACTCATCAACTACCCTATTTCCAAACCAATACTTTCCTATATCCTTTCTAAATCTAAACTTATCTAACTTGAATCCATTATTGCGGGTTCTCTCTTGGAGAGATATCCTCAAGACCTTATTTATATCCCCTTTGTTAATACCCATTTTCCACTTGTATACCTCGATCATGTCTCCCCTCATTCTACGTCTTACAAGTGAATGTAATTTTAGGGTCTTCAATCTTTCTTCGTAAGGAAGATTTCTAATGCTATGTATTAATTTAGTCATTCTACGCTGAATGTTTTCTAACGAATTTATGTCCATTCTGTAATATGGAGACCAGAACTGAGCTGCGTAATCTAGGTGAGGCCTTACTAATGATGTATAAAGCTGTAATATAACCTCTGGACTTCTGTTGCTAACACTTCTTGATATAAATCCCAGTAATCTATTTGCCTTATTACGTACGCTTAGGCATTGCTGTCTTGGTTTAAGGTTGCTGCTTACCATCACCCCCAAGTCCTTCTCGCAATCTGTATGGCTAAGTTCTACGTTATTTAACTTATAAGTGCTTGGGTTATGGACACTCCCGAGCTTCAGAACCTTGCATTTATCTACATTGAACTGCATCTGCCACATTTCTGACCACGAATTAAGTTTGTCTAAATCTTCCTGAAGTTCTATGACATCTATGTTTGAATCAATTATCCTACCTATCTTCGTGTCGTCGGCGAATTTGCTCATATCACTAGTAATTCCCTCATCAAGGTCATTGATATATATTATAAATAACAATGGGCCTAAGACTGATCCCTGTGGAACACCACTTGTTACAAGTCCCCATTCGGATTTAACCCCATTTATGCACACTCTCTGCTTCCTATTGGTGAGCCATGACTCGATCCATGACAGCACTTTTCCCCCAATGCCATGAGCTGCCACTTTCTTTAACAGTCTCTTGTGCGGTACTCTATCAAAAGCCTTACTAAAGTCTAAATAAACAATATCGAATTCTTTATCGTGATCAACAGCCTCAAAAGCTTTACTGAAGAAGGTTAATAAATTAGATAGGCAGGAACGGCCCCTCGTGAATCCATGCTGGGTATCATTAATCAAATTGTGGTTATCTAGATGGCTTCTAATAATATCAGCTATAATTGACTCTAGTAATTTGCCTACAATTGATGTTAGACTTATTGGGCGGTAATTTGATGGTAACGACTTGTCCCCACTGTAATCTACCATGTCCATAATTACTATCGCATTTGCTTTGTTTCGTAAGGTGAAGTCCAGGAACTTTCCTAAAATTCATGGTATAACTTAATAAATGTTCGAAGACAATTGTGTAGGAGAGGTGTGAGCTTTGCTCAGGGAAGGGGATGGTTCAAGGTGTGAGCTTTGCTCAGGGAAGGGGAGGGTTCAAGGTGTGAGCTTTGCTCAGGGATGGGGAAGGTTCAAGGTGTGAGCTTTGCTCAGGGAAGGAGAGGGTTCAAGGTGTGAGCTTTGCTCAGGGAAGGGGAGGGTTCAAGGTGTGAGCTTTGCTCAGGGAAGGGGAGGGTTCAAGGTGTGAGCTTTGCTCAGGGAAGGGGAGGGTTCAAGGTGTGAGCTTTGCTCAGGGAAGGGGAGGGTTCAAGGTGTGAGCTTTGCTCAGGGAAGGGGAGGGTTCAAGGGCAGTAAGTCCTTTCATGCTAACTCTCAGACTTTTTCAAGACTGTGCACACAAAGGTGTCGTTTACTGTAGATATATATGGAAGTGTTGAATGATGATGAAAGTTTCTTCTTTTTGGGGATTTTCTTTCTTTTTGGGTCACCCTGCCTCGGTGGTCACCCTGCCTCGGTGGTCACCCTACCTCGGTGGTCACCCTGCCTCGGTGGTCACCCTGCCTCGGTGGTCACCCTGCCTCGGTGGGAGACTTCCGATCAATATGATTTTTATATATCCGTATAATGCAACGTGTGTGCGCCCTCGTATGTTTGTCACCTACAAAACGAATGATAGTGTGGATGTAATGTAGAGACCCCAGCAGTAACAGCTTGGTTGATCAGACCCTGATCCACCATGAGGCCTGGTCTCAGACCGGGCCGCGGGGGCGTTGACCCAGAGACAAAATTAGAGGTAAATTGTTTAACATAGGTATAAAAAAAACACCAGATAGGAAACTCATTGAACAATCTATCACACATATTATGAGAGATACTATACTTAAATTTAATGGGGTCACCTACAGGCAAAAACAGGGACAGCTATTGGAGCTTCGGTTTCAGTAGCTGTAGCAGAGATTTTTGTACATGTTACCTTAGAAAGTGAAATGGATAAAGACAGACTAGGGTTGGTAACATATAACAGGTATATAGATGATATTTTTTGCATAATAAAAAGTGGAGACGAAACAGTGGAGAAAGTGAAGGCTTGGGCAAATTCAATGCATGATTCACTAAAATTTACTTCTGAACAGAGCAGCAGTGAATTACCATTTTTAGACACAATAGTATATCTGGATGAAGACAGGAGAATCCATACAAAGACATACTATAAACCGGGGAATTCCCACCAATACCTACTATGGGCCTCTTCACACCATAGGTCACTAAGACAGTCTCTCCCCTACTCTCTGGCTCTGAGGATTAGAACATAAGAACATAAGAAAGGAGGAACACTGCAGCAGGCCTGTTGGCCCATACTAGGCAGGTCCTTCACAATCCATCCCACTAACAGAATATTTGCTCAACCCAATTTTCAAAGCTACCCAAGAAATAAGCTTTGACAATTCTACCCACTCATGCGCGAGTCCCACTCAAATCCAACCCCTCTCACTCATGAATTTATCCAACCTAAATTTGAAACTACCCAAGGTCCTAGCTTCAATAACCCTACTAGGCAGACTGTTCCACTCATCAACTACCCTATTTCCAAACCAATACTTTCCTATATCCTTTCTAAATCTAAACTTATCTAACTTGAATCCATTATTGCGGGTTCTCTCTTGGAGAGATATCCTCAAGACCTTATTTATATCCCCTTTGTTAATACCCATTTTCCACTTGTATACCTCGATCATGTCTCCCCTCATTCTACGTCTTACAAGTGAATGTAATTTTAGGGTCTTCAATCTTTCTTCGTAAGGAAGATTTCTAATGCTATGTATTAATTTAGTCATTCTACGCTGAATGTTTTCTAACGAATTTATGTCCATTCTGTAATATGGAGACCAGAACTGAGCTGCGTAATCTAGGTGAGGCCTTACTAATGATGTATAAAGCTGTAATATAACCTCTGGACTTCTGTTGCTAACACTTCTTGATATAAATCCCAGTAATCTATTTGCCTTATTACGTACGCTTAGGCATTGCTGTCTTGGTTTAAGGTTGCTGCTTACCATCACCCCCAAGTCCTTCTCGTAATCTGTATGGCTAAGTTCTACGTTATTTAACTTATAAGTGCTTGGGTTATGAACACTCCCGAGCTTTAGAACTTTGCATTTATCTACATTGAACTGCATCTGCCATTTTTCTGACCAGGAATTGAGTTTGTCTAAATCCTCCTGTAGTTCACCAGGGGCCGTTCCTGCCTAACTAATTTATTAACTTTTTTCAGTAAGGCTTTTGAGGCAGTTGATCATGATAAAGAATTCGATATTGTTTATTTGGATTTTAGTAAGGCTTTTGATAGAGTACCACATCAGAGACTGTTAAAGAAAATGGCTGCTCACGGCATTGGAGGAAAAGTGTTTTCATGGATCGAGTCATGGCTCACCAATAGGAAGCAGAGGGTGTGCATTAATGGGGTTAAATCTGAGTGGGGATCTGTAACAAGTGGCGTTCCACAGGGATCGGCTTTGGGCCCGTTGTTGTTTATAATATATATAAATGACCTTGACGAGGGAATTACTAGTGATATGAGCAAATTCGCTGATGACACGAAGATTGGTAGGATAATCGATTCAGACGTAGATGTCACGGAACTTCAGGAGGATTTAGACAAACTCAATTCCTGGTCAGAAAAATGGCAGATGCAGTTCAATGTAGATAAATGCAAAGTTCTAAAGCTCGGGAATGTTCATAACCCTAGCACCTACCAGCTTAATAATGTTGAACTCAGCCGTACAGAATGCGAAAAGGATCTGGGGGTTATGGTAAGCAGCAACCTCAAACCAAGTCAGCAATGCCTAAGCGTAAGAAATAAAGCAAATAGATTACTGGGATTTATATCAAGAAGTGTAAGCAACAGAAGTCCAGCGGTTATATTACAGCTAGTCTTGTCAAATAAAGAAACTCTTGTAAATAATCTGGAGATCACTGAAGAGCTTGGAGCTAGTGATCACAAATCCATTACTTTTAATATTACATGGGAGTACGAGAATAGGGATAATACGGTAAAAGTTCCTGATTTTCGTTCTGCCGATTATATTGGACTTAGGGAACACCTGTCTAATCTCGACTGGGGTAATCTAGCTAACGATTACGATGGGATATGCGTTTATGATTTTTTCTTAATAATGTACAACGTGCACAGAGTATGTTTATTCCCCAGAGAGAATTTAGGTCAAATAAAAACGATCCCAAATGGATTAACAGGAGGCTAAAACATTTATTAGGGAGAAAAGAGGAATTTATAGGCGCATCAAAAGAGGAGATGTTAACCTTATTGACCAATATGTTCAGTTGAAAAGAGAAGTAAAAAGGGGATTAGAAAGGCTAAACGTGACTATGAGATTAAGGTTGCTAATGAATCAAAGACTAATCCAAAGGGTTCTTTCAAGTGTACAGGACGAAGGTGAGGGAAAAGGTAGGACCTCTGAAAATTGGGAATGGACAGCTGACGGATAACGAACTGGAAATGTGTTCTCTATTTAATGACTATTTTTTGTCAGTCTTTACACACGAAGACGTAAATGAGATTCCAGAAATTAACAATTATTCAGTTCCTGAAGAATTCAAATTAACTAATATTACTGTCACGAGGGACATGGTTATCAAACAGATAGATAAACTGAAGCAAAATAAGTCCCCGGGACCCGACGGAATTGTTTTCCAGGGTACTTAAAGAATGCAAAATGGAACTTAGTCAGCCATTAACGAATGTGTTTAATACGTCCATCCTAACTGGTGTTGTGCCAGAGATGTGGAAGATAGCTAATGTAGTTCCTATATTCAAATCAGGGGATAAGTCCATTCCATCAAATTACCGTCCAATAAGCCTCACGTCTATAGTAGGCAAATTATTAGAATCAATTATAGCTGATATTATCAGAAGTCACCTTGAAGAACATAATTTGATTAATGAATCTCAGCATGGGTTTACGAGAGGTCGTTTCTGCCTGACAAATTTACTGACGTTTTTCAATAAAACATTTGAGGCAGTAGACAGTGATAAAGAATATAAAACAAAATAAATCGCCGGGTCCTGATGAGCTTTTTGCAAGGGTTCTTAAGGAATGCAAAATGGAACTCTGTGAACCAATATCTAACATTTTTAATTTATCTCTTCAAACAGGTGTAGTGTCTGATATGTGGAAGATGGCTAATGTAATTCCTATTTTTAAAGCAGGGGACAAGTCACTACCGTCAAACTACCGCCCAATAAGCCTGACCTCAATTGTAGGCAAATTACTTGAGTCAATTATAGCTGATATTATTAGAAGCCATCTAGATAACCATAATTTGATTAATGATACCCAGCATGGATTCACGAGGGGCCGTTCCTGCCTATCTAATTTATTAACCTTCTTCAGTAAAGCTTTTGAGGCTGTTGATCACGATAAAGAATTCGATATTGTTTATTTAGACTTTAGTAAGGCTTTTGATAGAGTACCGCACCAGAGACTGTTAAAGAAAGGGCAGCTCATGGCATTGGGGGAAAAGTGCTGTCATGGATCGAGTCATGGCTCACCAATAGGAAGCAGAGAGTGTGCATAAATGGGGTTAAATCCGAATGGGGACTTGTAACAAGTGGTGTTCCACAGGGATCAGTCTTAGGCCCATTGTTATTTATAATATATATCAATGACCTTGATGAGAGAATTACTAGTGATATGAGCAAATTCGCCGACGACACGAAGATAGGTAGAATAATTGATTCAAACATAGATGTCATAGAACTTCAGGAAGATTTAGACAAACTTAATTCGTGGTCAGAAAAGTGGCAGATGCAGTTCAATGTAGATAAATGCAAGGTTCTGAAGCTCGGAGTGTCCATAACCCAAGCACTTATAAGTTAAATAACGTAGAACTTAGCCATACAGATTGCGAGAAGGACTTGGGGGTGATGGTAAGCAGCAACCTTAAACCAAGACAGCAATGCCTAAGCGTACGTAATAAGGCAAATAGATTACTGGGATTTATATCAAGAAGTGTTAGCAACAGAAGTCAAGAGGTTATATTACAGCTTTATACATCATTAGTAAGGCCTCACCTAGATTACGCAGCTCAGTTCTGGTCTCCATATTACAGAATGGACATAAATTCGTTAGAAAACATTCAGCGTAGAATGACTAAATTAATACATAGCATTAGAAATCTTCCTTACGAAGAAAGATTGAAGACCCTAAAATTACATTCACTTGTAAGACGTAGAATGAGGGAGACATGATCGAGGTATACAAGTGGAAAATGGGTATAAACAAAGGGGATATAAATAAGGTCTTGAGGATATCTCTCAAGAGAGAACCCGCAATAATGGATTCAAGTTAGATAAGTTTAGATTTAGAAAGGATATAGGAAAGTATTGGTTTGGAAATAGGGTAGTTGATGAGTGGAACAGTCTGCCTAGTAGGGTTATTGAAGCTAGGACCTTGGGTAGTTTCAAATTTAGGTTGGATAAATTCATGAGTGAGAGGGGTTGGATTTGAGTGGGACTCGCGCATGAGTGGGTAGAATTGTCAAAGCTTATTTCTTGGGTAGCATTGAAAATTGGGTTGAGCAAACATTCTGTTAGTGGGACGGATTGTGAAGGACCTGCCTGGTGTGGGCCAGCGGGCCTGCTGCAGTGTTCCTCCTTTCTTATGTTCTTATGATATAGTTTACTTGGATTTCCTCACAAGAGACTCTTAAGAAAGTTGGCAGCTCATGGTATAGGAGGTAAAGTTCTAGCATGGATAGAGGCATGGCTTACCAATAGAAAGCAGAGAGTTTCCATTAATGGGGTCAAATCTGAATGGGGATTTGTCACTAGTGGCGTTCCACAAGGATCAGTTTGGGCCCATTGTTGTTCATAATTTACATTAATGACCTTGATGAAGGAATTGCAAGTGACATGAGTAAATTTGCTGATGATACAAAAATAGGCCGTATAATTCATTCTGAGGAGGATAACAGTGAACTCCAGGAGGATTTGGATAAATTAATGTCTTGGTCTGAAAAGTGGCAGATGAAGTTCAATGTGGACAAGTGTAAGGTGCTAGTCGTTGGTAATGAAAATATCCCTCGAATTTATAAACTAGGTGAAGTTGAGCTTGATCATACAGAATGTGAAAAAGACTTGGGAGTCATGGTAAGCAGAAATCTAAAGCCAAGACAACAGTGCCTAAGTGTGCCAATAAGGCTAACAGATTACTAGGATTTATTTCAAGAAGTATAAGCAACAGAAGTCCAAAAGTTATTTTACAGCTCTATACATCACTAGTGAGACCTCATTTGGATTATGCAGCTCAGTTTTGGTCTCCTTACTACAGGATGGATATAGATTCATTGGAGAACATACAAAGAAGAATGACTAAAATGATTTACAGTATAAGAAATCTCCCGTATGAAGATAGACTTAGAGCATTGAATCTCCACTCTCTGGAGAGACGTAGAATGAGGGGAGATATCATCGAGGTGTACATAAGAACATAAGTAAGGAGGAACACTGCAGCAGGCCTGTTGGCCCATACTAGGCAGGTCCTTCACAATCCATCCCACTAACAGAATAATTCCCAACCTAATTTTCAATTCTACCCAAGAAATAAGCTTAGAAGATTCTATTAACTCAAGTGCGAGTCCCACTCAAATCCAACCCCTCTCACTCATGAATTTATCCAACCTAAATTTGAAACTACCCAAGGTCATAGCTTCAATAACCCTACTAGGCAGACTGTTCCACTCATCAACTACCCTATTTCCAAACCAATATTTTCCTATATCCTTTTTAAATCTAAACTTATCCAATTTGAATCCATTATTGCGGGTTCTCTCTTGGAGAGATATCCTCAAGACCTTATTTATATCCCCCTTATTAATACCCATAAGAACATAAGAAAGGAGGAACACTGCAGCAGGCCTGTTGGCCCATACTAGGCAGGTCCTTCACAATCCGTCCCACTAACAGAATATTTGCTCAACCCAATTTTCAATGCTACCCAAGAAATAAGCTTTGACAATTCTACCCACTCATGCGCGAGTCCCACTCAAATCCAACCCCTCTCACTCATGAATTTATCCAACCTAAATTTGAAACTACCCAAGGTCCTAGCTTCAATGCCCCTACTAGGCAGACTGTTCCACTCATCAACTACCCTATTTCCAAACCAATATTTTCCTATATCCTTTCTAAATCTAAACTTATCCAATTTGAATCCATTATAAGAACATAAGAAAGGAGGAACACTGCAGCAGGCCTGTTGGCCCATTCTAGGCAGGTCCTTCACATTCCATCCCACTAACAGAATATTTGTTCAACCTAATTTTCAATGCTACCCAAGAAATAAGCTTTGATAATTTTATTTACTCATGTGCAATTCCCACCTCAAATCCAACCCCTTTCACTCATGAATTTATCCAACCTAAATTTAAAACTACCCAAGGTCCTTGCTTCAATAACCCTACTAGGCAGACTGTTCCACTCATCAACTACCCTATTTCCATAAATTAGACACATATGCAACATTTGGGTATCTTTATTGAGGAAACGTTTCGCCACACAGTGGCTTCATCAGTCCAATACAAAGTAGAAAGGTGTAAGGAGAGTAGGAGTTTTGAGGTAATCAGTCCCTCGGCCTGGAGTCGATGTGTTCAGTCCATCAATCTTGTAGAAATGACAGCATATGTCCGTAGAGGTGGCTTATATACTGTAGTTAGGTGAGGTGAAGCAGCAGGAGGCGGGGTCATAGTGGTACCATCCACTAGTCTAAGTAGATCTTCGTCCAAAGGTTGGACAAGTGTTGAAGAATTCGTTTGTATTAAGATCCCAAGATGTTGCTACCCAAGGTCCTAGCTTCAATAACCCTACTAGGCAGACTGTTCCACTCATCAACTACCCTATTTCCAAACCAATACTTTCCTATATCCTTTCTAAATCTAAACTTATCTAACTTGAATCCATTATTGCGGGTTCTCTCTTGGAGAGATATCCTCAAGACCTTATTTATATCCCCTTTGTTAATACCCATTTTCCACTTGTATACCTCGATCATGTCTCCCCTCATTCTACGTCTTACAAGTGAATGTAATTTTAGGGTCTTCAATCTTTCTTCGTAAGGAAGATTTCTAATGCTATGTATTAATTTAGTCATTCTACGCTGAATGTTTTCTAACGAATTTATGTCCATTCTGTAATATGGAGACCAGAACTGAGCTGCGTAATCTAGGTGAGGCCTTACTAATGATGTATAAAGCTGTAATATAACCTCTGGACTTCTGTTGCTAACACTTCTTGATATAAATCTCTGGAGAGACGTAGAATGAGGGAGATATCATCGAGGTGTACAAGTGGATGATGGGCATAAACAAAGGAGATATTAATAAAATACTGAGGATATCGAACCAAGTAAGAACGAGAAATAACGGATTTAAATTGGATAAATTTAGATTTAGAAAGGACATAGGCAAGTACTGGTTTTCGAACAGAGTTGTAGATGGCTAATGTAATTCCTATTTTTAAAGCAGGGGACAAGTCACTACCGTCAAACTACCGCCCAATAAGCCTGACCTCAATTGTAGGCAAATTACTAGAGTCAATTATAGCTGATATTATTAGAAGCCATCTAGATAACCATAATTTGATTAATGATACCCAGCATGGAT
The DNA here is from genome assembly GCA_009830355.1 of Cherax destructor. Classification (NCBI taxonomy): domain Eukaryota; kingdom Metazoa; phylum Arthropoda; class Malacostraca; order Decapoda; family Parastacidae; genus Cherax; species Cherax destructor. The sequence goes on from WNWK01049984.1 coordinate 10,471, forward strand.
TCACGAGGGCCGTTCCTGCCTATCTAATTTATTAACCTTCTTCAGTAAAGCTTTTGAGGCTGTTGATCACGATAAAGAATTCGATATTGTTTATTTAGACTTTAGTAAGGCTTTTGATAGAGTACCGCACCAGAGACTGTTAAAGAAAGTGGCAGCTCATGGCATTGGGGAAAAGTGCTGTCATGGATCGAGTCATGGCTCACCAATAGGAAGCAGAGATGTGCATAAATGAGGTTAAATCCGAATGGGGACTTGTAACAAGTGGTGTTCCACAGGGATCAGTCTTAGGCCCATTGTTATTTATAATATATCAATGACCTTGATGAGGGAATTACTAGTGATATGAGCAAATTCGCCGACGACACGAAGATAGGTAGGATAATTGATTCAAACATAGATGTCATAGAACTTCAGGAAGATTTAGACAAACTAATTCGTGGTCAGAAAAAGTGGCAGATGCAGTTCAATGTAGATAAATGCAAGGTTCTGAAGCTCGGGAGTGTCCATAACCCAAGCACTTATAAGTTAAATAACCTAGAACTTAGCCATACAGATTGCAGAAGGACTTGGGGGATGGTGAGCAGCAACCTTAAACCAAGACAGCAATGCCTAAGGTACGTAATAAGGCAAATAGATTACTGGGATTTATATCAAGAAGTGTTAGCAACAGAAGTCCAGAGGTTATATTACAGCTTTATACATCATTAGTAAGGCCTCACCTAGATTACGCAGCTCAGTTCTGGTCTCCATATTACAGAATGGACATAAATTCGTTAGAAAACATTCAGCGTAGAATGACTAAATTAATACATAGCATTAGAAATCTTCCTTACGAAGAAAGATTGAAGACCCTAAAATTACATTCACTTGTAAGACGTAGAATGAGGGGAGACATGATCGAGGTATACAAGTGGAAAATGGGTATTAACAAAGGGGATATAAATAAGGTCTTGAGGATATCTCTCCAAGAGAGAACCCAATAATGGATTCAAGTTAGATAAGTTTAGGGTTTAGAAAGGATATAGGAAAGTATTGGTTTGGAAAAGGGAGTTGGAGTGGGAAAAAGTCTGCCTAGTAGGGTTATTGAAGTTTTGGACCTGGGTGGTTTCAAATTTAGGGTTGGATGAATCATGAGTGAGGGGTTGATTTGAGGGACTCGGCATGAGTGGGAGAATTGTCAAAGCTTTTTTCTGGGGCATTGAAAATTGGCTGGGGCAAATATTCCCTTTTGTGGAGGATTATGAAGGACCTGCCTAGTAGGGCCAACAGGCCTGCTGCAGTGTTTCCTTTCTTATGTTCTTATGTTTCATGAGTGAGAGGTTGGATTTGGGGACCCCGCATGAGGGTAGAATTTAAAGCTTTTTTTGGCAGCATTGAAAATTGGGTGAGCAAATATTCTGTTAGTGGGACGGATTGTGAAGGACCCCTAGTATGGGCCAACAGGCCTGCCAAATGTCCTTCCCTTTGTTTTGTACAGGACGAAGGTGAGGGAAAAGGGAGGACCTCTGAAAAATTGGGAATGGACAGCCGACGGATAACGAACTGAAATGTGTTTCTATTTAATGACTATTTTTTGTCAGTCTTTACACAAGAAGAGTAAATGAGATTCCAGAAATTAACAATTATTCAGTTCCTGAAGAACCCAAAATTCTAACATTACTGTCACGAGGGATAGGTTATCAAACAAATAGATAAACCCGAAGCAAAAAAAGTAGGATAATTGATTCAAACATAGATGTCATAGAACTTCAGGAAGATTTAGGACAAACTTAATTCGTGGTCAGAAAAGGGCAGATGCAGTTCAATTTTAGATAAATGCAAGGTTCTGAAGCTGGGAGTGCCCCTAACCCAAGCACTTATAAGTTAAATAACGTAGAACTTAGCCATACAGATTTGGAGAAGGACTTGGGGTGATGGGGGAGAAAACCTTAAAACAAGACAGCAAAAGCCCGCTACGTAATAAGGCAAAAGATTACTGGGATTTTATATCAAGAAGTGTTAGGGAACAGAAGTCCAGGGGGTTATATTACAGCTTTATACATCATTAGTAAGGCCTCACCCAGATTACGCAGCTCAGTTCTGTCTCCATATTACAGAATGGACATAAATTGTTAGAAAACATTCAGGAAAAATGACTAAATTAATACATGGGATTGAAACTTCCTTACGAAGAAAGATTGAAGACTTAAAATTACATTCACTTGTAAGACGTAGAATGAGGGGAGAATGATCGAGGTATACAAGGGAAAATGGGATTAACAAAAAGGGGTATAAATAAGGTCTTGAGGATATTCTCCAAGAGAGAACCCAAAAAATGGATTCAAGTTAGATAAGTTTAGATTTAGAAAGGATATTAGGGAAAATTGGTTTGAAATAGGGTAGTTGATGAGTGGAAAAAGTCCGCCTATAGGGTTATTGAAGCTAGACCTTGGGAGTTTCAAATTTGGTTGGATAAATTCATGAGTGAGAAGGGTTGGGCGGGGACTCGCGTTGGGGTGGGGAATTGTCAAAGCTTATTTCTTGGGAAAACATTGAAAATTGGG
>WNWK01049985.1:0-13013 GCA_009830355.1 Cherax destructor
TCTTTATTCGTCGCCCCTGCTTACTTCGTCCCTTTTCTCTTCTTCTACATTCTCTCCTGTCTTCCCTTCAGCTACCACCTCTATATGTTCATGTGACATCTCCCTTTTCCCTGCCCCCTTGGGAAGTTCCTGCTGTCCGTGTCTGTTCTATTCCTCTACCTTGCGCAAAACCCCAACTACCTATGGCGGCTTCTCGCTTTCTTTCTAGATCCACTTCCGTTCTCATTCCCATGCCATCGCAGTGTACACCGATGGTTCAAAGTAGTCTGACGGTGTCAGATTCGCAGCAGTGTTTCCGGACAGCGTCGTACGAGGGCATCTATTACCCTCGGCTAGCATCTTTACGGCTGAATTGTATGACATTCTTGTGGCACTTATCCGTATTGCATCTATGTCTGTGTCACCATTTGTGGTCGTTTCAGACTCCCTTAGTGCTTTACAGGCTATCCGTAAAATTGATACACCTCAGCCCCTAGTTCTTCGTATCCACCTTTTGTTACGCCGTGTCTTTAGCAAGCACAAATATTGTTTTTTGTTGGGTCCCTGGTCATGTTGACGTACAGGGCAATGAACAGGCAGACACTGCTGCGCGGTCAGCAGTATATGACCTAACAGTTTCATATTAAGGTGTTCCTTTTGCGGACTATTTTGCGGTCATTGATACAAACCTTCGCACCTGTTGGCAACGCTGGTCTGACCTGCTAAATAACAAACTTCATTCTATTAAACCGAGTATAGGTTTCTGGCCTTCTTGTCACCAATGTCGAGGATGAGAGACTACACTCTCCCATCTTCGCATTGGCCACACTCGTCTTACACACGGGTATCTCATGGAGAGGCTCCCTGCCCCTCTCTATGAGCATGTCATGTTCCAGTGTCTGTTCGACATATTCTGTTGGACTGTCCAACTTATCAACGAGCACGCAGAATTTACCTCCAACGGCGTCTTCGCTCTGCGCCCCTTTCTTTACCTTCCCTTCTTGCTGATGGACCCTCCTTTAATCCTGTCTCTCTCGTTGACTTTTTGACAGAAACTGACTTACTACACAAACTCTGAAGATTATACCTCTAGCACCTCCCTCAGTCCCTTCTACTTCGATCTCTTGCTACCCTCTATCAATGCACTATCCACTGTTCTGCTGCACTCCATACCCTACTAATCATGCATCTCCCGCTTACAACCCATTCTCCCTGCATCTTGCAATAACCTGCAGCGCTGTATGACCTCTGTGGTTTAGCACTTCTATTTGATTATAATAATATAGATGGCCCCAGACTTTGGTAGTGCCTACTTCCACACTTTGTGCCTTTTCTGTGGTAGACTGTATCTAACCTCTTCTGTCCTAGGCTGAGGTTCAACCTTCATATCATTAATTCATCTCTTTCCCACTTGCATATTCTAACTTCCCAGCACTTCTAACCAATCCCCCCCCCTCCCCAAGTATAAATAGACGCTACATAACCTCACCTCTTTTAGGGAGCCTTCTTGACGAGGTAAAGAGGCTATCGGTCTGAGGAATTAGACCTCTTGGTCTTCAGACTGAACCTAATTACCCCCGTCCTCTATTCCATTTTCCCCATCCTTCCTTTTTCCATCTCATCCCTCACTTATTCCCTTCCCATTTTTACCCTGTGAGATTCTCTTCACTGGTCTCCGAGGTCCATCCCATTCTGTTGAGGTTCTTGGCGGTGGTGTAGTTTGCAGTGGAATCTGGATAGCCTGGGGATGTCTCGATCCTTCTCTGGTCTCCCAGGGGGTGGCTTTGGGTCTCTTTCGGGCGACGGGTGTATCTCTGGACGCTACCTTTCAGATTCTGGGGGTGGTGGCGGAAGGAGGTATGCTTTGTGGGGTTGTTTGTGTTTTTTATTTGATGATACTGATTACAACCGCAGTGTTCGGCTACCCTCTTCTACGTGATTTTTAGATTTTTGCCACCGAAGTGGCTAGTTTATTGTGCACCCCATATCCATCCTGTGGACGGTAGCGCAAGAGTATATTTATACACAAAAGGCCTAGGAACTAGGCTCCAAAAGGATTAAGAGGAGTACATCTGTCTGGCCGCCCTCTTCTGTCCACAGAGGTGGCTAGGTGGATGTGAGGTTGCTATCCTGGATTGCTGGTTTACTGGCATGAAGGGTAGGGTATGGCTTGGCACGAGTTTCATGCCACATCTGCACTACTTGCGGTGCTGAGGTCCTCTTGGGCGTGGAGGGGGATTTATGCCCCTTTCATTCCTCCAAGGAGCTATTCCTCCACATTCCCTGTTTTTTTTTTTTTTTACAAAAGAAAAGTAACCTAACCATGGACGACCCAATCCATGAACCTACTACCCCCGGGCCCCTTCCTGATACCACACCCTGTTCTGATCCTCCCTCGTTCTTGGACCACTCTTGGGACACTTCCAATACCCCCTGTACCTTTTGCTGGTGCCAGTTCATCACCTTCAGGTACCAGGGTTCCAACTGCCCTTTTGATTTAAGTCTGACCTCCGCTCTTCTCTGACCAGGCTTCTGCCTTCTCCCTCTACGGTGCGGAAATTTTCGGGTTGCTCGCCCGTCCCACATCGGACCAACTCTGGTCCCACATCTAAACTCCCAAGACCCTTGCATGATACTGCATTACCTCATTCTCATTCAGCTCAAACTACCAGCTCATCATGCACTTCCCTTAAACAGTTTCACACTACACAATGGACTAAGTTTTTTACTCTGAGACAGAATTCTGCCGATCTTTCCGATCATAGCATTGGTAAGGCGCTTCTATGCCATGTGGATAAAGATATCTCTTTTCACGCTCTCAAAAGTGGCACATGCATTGTCAGTCCAGAATACTGGCCAAGCTCGCGATCTTTCTCCTTCAAACCATCGATGCTATCCCTGTCACTATTGAAAAACTCAATTCTTGTAGTGGTACTGTCATTCTACCCCATACAATTGTCCAACAGAATTTCCAAACATGTGGTGGTGACATTGTGAAGCAGCTTGAGCTCTTAAGACATTCCTATACTCAAAGTTGACACTTTTGTTCTCCCTGCCCATCGGCGAAGACTATATATATCCTTGCAATATTGCTCGCTTAACATTTGACTGCCGTGACCTTCCACCCTCAGTCTACATTGCAGGACAATTTACAAGTTCGAAAGGTGATCTCTACACTACAACAGTGTAAGAACTGCTGGCATTTTGGTCATCCAGCAAAATATTGCAGGTCCATGGCTGAATGCCCAGTCTGTGGTGCAGACGACCATGCCAATCCTTCTTGTAGTCTACCTCCCTCTTGCCTTAATTGTCGTGAGGCACACCCATCGTACTCGCCATTGTCAAGTTTACTTAAATGAGCGTGAAATCAGTTCTCAGAGGCGCAAGGATTCCCATATGCCATGGCTCTCATCTAAGCCTTTAAGGGAGACTTTCCCATAGTTTCTATTCTCGCGTTAAGTCCCCCCACTTCTGGCATTCAAACTCCTGCAGCTTCCTCTGGTCACCCCATCCTCAGCCACTCGTTTCAAAATCTTTTGCTGTCCTGGGATCCGAGGTCCCTACCTCGGCACCCCATACTGTCCTTACCTCTTCCTCTACTCACTCGCACAGTTCTGTGTCTACATGCCCTCGTCCAACACCACCACCTCCTCACTGCCCCTCTCCTCAGAAGTCCAGCAAAAAATTCCCATTGTTAAACTCTCTTCTCATCCCTCCTTCCCTTCTCCATCCTGCACATTTTTCCTTCCCAGTTTCTATGCCTAGTTTCTCACCTCTAACTAGTTCTGTTACGTGTGTGGAGGTTTACCTCGTTCAATACCTTCACCCACTGTCCCCTCCAAAGTTTCTTCCTCTACTGCCCCTTCCCAGGTCGCTTCCACTTCTGTCCTCTCCCAAGCCCCTTCGACAGTTTCCTCTTTCATTACCTCTCCCCCTTCTTTAGTACAGTCCATAGTCTCTCCGATAGTTTCTCACCCTCCTTCCATCTCTGTGGTCCCACATCCTGAGTCTGTCCTCTGAAACACGAGAAGCTATTGCAGAATATATTATGGAGACTCAAACGTTGATGGATATCGCTCCATCTCCGGTTCCTCTCTTCTCCGTATAAACCCCTCCTTCCTTCACAGCGTCCAAATCCTTCACTGATTAAGTCTTCCGCTGCCTCCACACTGACTTTTCTAACCCTCCTAATTCATAGATACCTCTACCTTCGGCTTTCTTGTATCTTTCTCTTCGTAAATCATGGCTTATTTACAGTGGAATATCCATGGCCTCAGGGGTTACCGGGGTGAGCTTCAGGTGTTGCTCTCCCAGTTTTTCCCTGTTGGTGTCTGTTTACAAGAACCCAAATTACACTCAACTGTTATCCAGCCCTTCTCAGACTATGATTTATTATTCATCGGAATTTTTTTCCGATGGAACCTTAAAAGAAAGTTTTCTTATATGCACTGGTATTCCATACTGTCAGCTCTGTTTATACTTCTCTGCATTACACTGATGCCCGTATCCATTTGCATAAGTGGTATACACTGTTCTTTGTATCTCTTGCCTTCTAAGGCATTGTCTATCCAGATGTTGCCTTTCTGGTTTCTTCCTTACCGCCACCCCTTCTGTTACTTAGAGATTTTAATGCCCACCATTTTCTCGGGGGGAGGGGGGTCTCTCACTGTGACTCCCGCAGCATTCAGTTGGAGGCATTTCTTGCTTCTCTCCTGCTCCAGGTTTTAAATACGAGTACTCCCACCCATTTTGATCCTCGGACTCATTCTTTCTCTTCCATCGATCTCTCCATCTGTTCTTCCTCAACTGTCCTCGACTTCACCTGGTCTGTCCTCCCGGACTTGCAGGACAGTTATCATTTTCCAATCATCCTTACTTCTCCTTCGTATTCTCCACCTCCTTGTAGCCCACGATGGCAATTTGACCTGGCGAATTGGGACGCTTATGCACATCTTACTGATTTTCATGAGGCTCCTTCCACGTCCTCCATTGATGAGGTTTTACATCTCTTCTCGTCCTCCATAGCTTCATTCTATTCCCCAAACCTTGGGCAGGCATTCTCAGAAGTGCGTACCTAGGTGGTCTGCTTGTGCTCGGGCAGTACATTTGAAATTCGCTGCATGGGGGCAGGTACTGGTACAACAGAACCAGACACTCCTTGATTTTAAGCATCAGAGCAATTGCTCGTTGCGTCATCCGTGATGCTAAACGCACTTGCTGGTGGGATTACGTTTCTACCGTCACTTCGACTTCCTCGACGAGTGCAGTCCGGAAAAAAGTACGGAAACTGAGTGGTAAATTCTCCTTCGACCAGGCTCCTCCTCTTCGGGTTGCAGGTGTCGATTTAGCACACCCTCTTGCCTTTGCCATTGAAATTAGTAATCATCTGGTCTATTTCTCAGGGGCTCCATCTATGCCCCTCATTCCTTTCTTCTAAGTCTGCCAGCGAGTTTTTTTTACATTTTATTAGTTTCAAATAAATATACATTTATAAGTCATAAACATGCAAAATACATGTTACAAATTGTACAACAGCAATATTCTTTGAATAAGCAGTGAATATATCAGAAAACTATACCCTAAAACCCTAAAACCCTTACCTCTACCACCAGTGAACTCTTGTCCCTTTCCCTTATAAATAAATACAGAGTCCACAATACATAAACCCAAATAATGAAATACAGTCCACCATAACATTGCCTCCAGTCCTAAGGATATACAGTGAATACTCATTGACTACTGCAAATGAAATTTACAGTGAGCACAAATAAATATACATTTTACAGTTCATAAACGTGTGCAATAATTACATGGTACAAATTGTACAACAGCAATTTCCTTTGATAAGCAATGTATATATCAGAAAACTATACCCCTAACCATTTATCTACAATCAGTGAACTCCTGTCCCCTTCTCCCCTTATGCTTGATACAGAGTCCACAAACAACATAAAACCAAATAATACTGCAAATAAAATGTACAGTGTGCACAAATAACAAATAACAAAACCCAAATAATGATACATAATCCACAATAACAGTGACTAGTCCTAATACTATGCAGTGAAGACTGCAAATAAAATTTACCGTGAGCACAAAATAATATCCAACCACACAAGGATTCCAGACTCCTTAACTCCACGGAGACTACTACCCTTGTTTCATTATCATCTCTGTACAAAGTATAGTCCAAGACATCCATACCACTCTCACTACCACTCACACCAACCCTAACCACACCATTCCCCCACCACCATTGTTTTCCCCAACCCCTGCAAAACCCCTAACTCCAATCCCCCAACAAACCCCAACCTTTCCATATTCACTCCACCCACACACATCCTCTTCCAACAGTCATATATTCTGACGTCACCTGTCTCAATGTCATCGTTCATTCCATCCCCACCCTTCAGGATTAACCCCTTCCTTCACTCAATCACTCCCTCCCACACCTTCCCAATCTTACCTAGCTTTGTCAAGCCCTTTCTAAGACTTTCTTCTCACAATAAACCCTGCCCACCTCCATTACCTGTCCCTTCTGAAACCTTTCATCCACCTCCTACAATTTAAATGCCATTCCTTATAAAATTCATTTGCCACACCATCCATACCTGGAGCCTTGCCCTTACTTAACCCTTCCACTGCCTCCCACACCTCCCTCTCACTAATCATGCCCTCCAATCCCTCCCGATCTTCCCTACTCAACCTCTCCCTAATCTTTCCCAATAAAATGCTCCTTTCCTCCATACCCACCCCCCCACTACTCATGTGCCTTGCAAACCACTTATCTGCATACACATTCATTCCTTCCATGGAATTTATCCTCATACCCTTCACATAATTCCCCATGTTTTCATCCACTTCCAGATACTCCAATGACATTCTATCTCTTCGCTGTTTACACTTCCCCAAAACATATTGTGAGGGCCTATCCCCCCAAAACACATCATCCATTCCGGCTTTCATTCTACATGCCCCAAACCTCTCATTCTGCAAAGTCATCAACCTATCTTTCAACGCCTTGATTTCCTCTGTCATTTTATGTCCTCCCCGCATATAACAGTCTTTCAAGAGGCCCTCAATATAATTTTGTAAACCATATCTCCATCCTGCTTCTTCCCTTCCCAACCTCTGATAGTAAGCTCGGATGCCAGGCTTCCCCGTACTTACCCACCAATCCACCAAAGCCCCCCCATTCCCTACTCCCCATCCAAAACCCACCCCACCAATCCCTAAATTCCTCCCTTTTACCATCACCCTTTAATAACTGAACATTTAATTTCAAAACCCTATACCATTTTGCAACCCTTCCCACCCCACCTCCACCAACACTCCCCAATGATCGGAAATCCACATCCAAATATTGCACCCCCTACTACCACGCTACCTGTTACATAAATCCTGTCTAGTCAGCCGCATACCCTCTTCTAACAAACGTGGCTCACCGCACCTCCCACCCCAATCACGTGTTTCAAACCTACCCTCCTAAGTACGTCCCTTAAGGCTGCAAGAACACAACCTCCACCCCTCGGCTCCACATCCCTCTCTCTAATTACACAATTAAAATCCCCTCCAACAATCGTTACACTAGGCAAATCCCGACATGCATAAATCATGTAATCCCAAACAAAGTCCACCTTCACCTTCCTTGCTGCCTCCGCCGGCATGTACACTCTAAAAACATACCCTAACTCCCTCCACTCCCCATCTACTCTAACCAGCCTACCCCCCACACTCCTCCCATCGCAAAGGTTTGAAAGGGCCTGACACCGCCACCGCTACCGCCACCCCCTTTAATCTACTGGATGAACTTGCAAACACTTTGTAGCCATTCAAAAGTAAATCCCCACCACTCCTATAATTGTGTTCCTGTATAAAAGCAACTGTCACACCATACCTTCGCAACATACACTCCACCCAAGCCCTCTTGATTTCATCCCTCAACCCGTTTACATTAAGTGTTAAACACTTGAAATCTATGTCAAGGGTTTGCCCCTAGGCCTCTGTGGAAGTTGTACCCCTGACTTCCCTTTACTCATTTTACCCGTTTGCTTCCCTCCCTTAAAAGTACCCAGCTCTTGCACCAAACCTAAATCTTTTTTAGCAACTTCCACTAAAGGCTTTTTACAGATCCTCTGCGCTGGTGTCAGCACATCCTCACTGCCTGATGAATTGCCAGACCTTTTACGTGTCCTCTGTATTGCTTCCACACTACTTGCATTCTCGGTCTGATGGACCTCCACCTGCACATCCTCCATAATTAAGTGGTGGTCCTCTGGACTGGCACTCACCACACTTTCCACCACATTCACTGCATCTATCAAACCATCATTAGTGTTTACACTTAGCACCGGCAAAGGGTGGTCCAATATTTTCTTTAATATTTGTTCCAATGGTACATCCTCTGCTGGACTCTCATGGTGATCACAGTCTACCACTGGCATAACAGATTCCTGTGTTAGGGTCTGACAAACCACCTCAGATCCCTCCACAATCTCACTCCAGAGTTTCGTCTGCTTCTCCCGTTGCTTCTCCTTCTTCTTTTCCTCTCTCTGAGCCTTCACTTTCACTACTCGTTGCTCTGGAACCTGTCTGGGTCCCGTCCTTCTCATGCAGTCAGCCGCCACATGATCGTAGGCGCCACACAGGCGACACGTCCTGCGCTGTCCCATGTAGGTCACGTACACTTGGGTCCTGAAGTCTGGTAGAACAACGTAGGACGGTATAGGGTGCTTCAAGGTCATTTTCAACGAGAACGACCCCTCAGGGAGGCCCATCAAAGGTCCCTCGCTTCACTTTCCAGGTGTTGCTGCGTGTATCGTGCCGTACGCACTGAAGACTGTACTGATGTCCGTCGGGTCCGCTTCGAATGGGACGTTCTTCAAACGTACCCAAGTGTACGTACGTGAAACGTCCTTCAATCGTACCTGGAGTCCAGTGTGCACCGTGTATACATTATCCTGGTGTCGATCTACGAGTCGGTCATAAACTTCTGCCGTCAGTAACTTCACAAATACCCTATTCATCCCATTCAGGGCAACGCCATACAAATCCCCTGTGTCAAGTCCATACACATCTCGTAATATCGTCGGTAACACAGTCCCGGCCGTTGCAGGGTTTAGGACGCCCGTCACAAGGTCAACACAGACAGTATTCAAACGTCTCCTCCCTGCTGTCGCCATGTTGTTTTGGAAAACCAAAGTGCTGTAAAGCGTCGCCAGGGGTCAGGTCAGAGCACCGCATACCCTTGCACAACCAGAGCTGGGCTGCGACTGAGATTTACACCTCTACTTACACCCCAGTGAAGTTCACCTCCATAAGCGTACACTTCCACTGATTAACCCTACTTACACCTTCACAGACTAACACTCCCACTGACCTACATCCCTATTGACTTACACCAACACTGTCGTATTCATCCATTGACTTGCACCCTCACTGGCTTACACCTACTGAGTGTAAACCAGTAATATACACCCCACACTGACTTACTTCTGACTGTAAACCACTAGTTTACATCCTCACTGGCCTTCACGACCACTAATTTACACCCCTACTAACTGACACCCCTAATTTACACCCCACTTATATACATGACCACTAATTTACACCATCACTGAACTACCTGGCCAGAAATTTACACCCCCACTGACCAACATGGCCACTAATTTACACCTCTACTGACATACCTGGCCACTACCTTATACCCCTGCTGACCTTCATGGCATTAATGAACACCCCACTGATATTCAGGCCACTAACTTACACCCCCACTAACATATAAATGCCTAGTACACTAGTGAAATATCCTTGCATGGCGCAGATGACATGATGCAGAGGTATTGAGTAAAAGGAGTGTAAGAAATGAGGTATGAATGAGGTAAGGATAAATTTGGCATATTCAGTGTGTGAATTTTTTAGTTTGTGTGTTTATAATATGTCATAATAAGAATTGTATGATAACATAAATCGTAATATGTATTATAAGAATCATAAAGATGTATGTTAATGATTAAGATTATTACATTGTAAAGACATGTAGGATAGTTGTGGACATGGGTGTATTAATCTATATGACGTTCATGAAAATATATATCTGTGTGACAGGTAATTCAATGGTATCAATGGATAAAAAGTTGGATGTATTGGCTGTTTGACTCATAGACAAACCATACCATGTATGACAACGTACAGGCCAAGCCTTGGGCATGTGGATATTTTTAAATGGTTGTAATAGTTAATTATGTTATGACCTAAATATAATACTGCTTACGAAATAAGAAGAATGTGAACTTTTGATAGTGTAAGGTTGATCAAGAAAAAACAGGTGTAATATTTCAGCCATGTATTGACAATTGTTAGTAAATATATATGTATGTATTTTATAATGAAATGAGAAGGGCATGATAAAGATGACAGGAAGCACGTAGTGTTTATTATTATAAGTGTACATAGTTTGTGAGTATGTATTAAATAAGTTAGGTAGTGCAACAGACCTAGATTAATTCAATAGGGTGGCATTGGTGTCTTTATAATGTTTCTGGGGACGTGTGTTTTGTGTTCCGATTCTTATTTGAAAAGCAACTTGTGGGTCTGATGAAGAGAAATCAGTGATGCAATTTAAATGGTGGTGATTATTTGTATGGATAGAACTTTGTGAGGATAGCATGGTCTAGGGAGGAGAAATACTACAAAATAGTATAAAGTATAACGACTATTAGTATAATATATGTTTAGAAATTTTGTGTAATCAGCACTTAACTAATATTTATAATGAGTAATGGAACTACGTTTGCTAGTTGCTGATGTTCTATAATTTGTCACTATGTGTTGTAATTATCATGTTCAAGTGATAACATGTCGGTTGAATGTAGAACTATAAGAGTCTTGTAAAAATAAGAAATTTCATGATATGTAAAGATGCACAAAATGTATCTTAGTGGTACTTCCAAAGTTATGTATATAATTTTGAAAAAAAAAAAATTCAGTGTATGACTGACTCTCTTACAAAGCAATAAATAGTTTAGGTTAAGTAAGATTCGTCAATAAACAGGACAAGTAATTTTTGACTCGGGACCTATTCATATGATGACTTACCACTCCAACGTTTGGTCATATGACCGAGACCTTCCACTGGATCGGTCCACCTCTTTAGAAAATAATATTAATAGCTGTTACACACAAAGGGGTAGAAAATACTTAGTATATAAGAATTCATTAAACTTTTCCAACTTCAAAATTCTATACTTATGAAGGCTTTAGGTGTTATTTAAATTTTCTTTTTAAATTTTCATAATTTCAATTTCTTTATTTTTAATGAAACTGAAATAAATGTGCCAGTAAGAGTTTCCGGACAAACACAGCTATAGCCATGAAAAAAAAATTGAAATTGGCATCTACACTGTATAAAAATAATCCAAAGTTTTCACTAAGATACATCAGTGGTTAATGTCTGAAGCTGAAATTGGAGCCATTGACATGAAGTTCCAAGAAAACTATTTTCATAAATTTTCATAATTGTTCAGTAGTGTTCCAGCAGTGCTCCTTCCTTCTTATGAGTGGGTGTGACTTGGACCTGCCTAGCATGAGACAGTAGGCCTGCTGCAGTGATCCTTCTTATGAGTGGGTGTGACTTGGACCTGCCTAGCATGAGGCAGTAGGCCTGCTGCAGTGATCCTTCTTTTTAATCAATTAAAAAATCAATTAAAAAATCTGTCTAGTTAAGATATGCCGGAGTTTAGGGTTTGAAGCCAATCAGTAGATGCATTTCCAGTTTTTGTAGAAAACAATTTGTAAAATTTACATAATTGAAACATATTGTGACCAGTTCGGTAAGCAAAACTCACCATTGCTTAAAGTTTGAAGCGAATAGGAAAAGGCATTTCCCAGTTATTGTACTGAATGCAACATTTCAGTTTTTATTGCTGATTTATTTCAAATATAATTTTCATCATTATCATGAAAACAGATCATCACAAAGTCGCTCAAATGAGGATACTCATTCTATTTTACATTAAAAATTACCAAACCATTTTAAAATTAAATTGTTAAACTGTCACTTAAATATTAGGTTAGGTTAGGGTAAGTTCGTCAGGACACCGGACAGGTGTTTCCTGAAGCGGGTCTTAGTCAGATGATGACCCGCCGTTGGAGCTTTTGGTCATCTGACCGAGGCCTTCCGCTGGCTTACCGGTCCACCCCTTTAAAAATTATACTTAAATATTACGTTAAGAGGATACGCCAATGTTGAAAGTTTGAAGACAGTAGGAAGTTATTTCAAGTCATAACATAGAAACAAAAACAATGAATTGTCAAAACAAAAGAATGTTTTGGTTTGACAGAAGAGCAACTGTCCATCTCAGTAGTTGAAAACACATTCCTCTAGTTCACTAGAATTAAAAATTCCAATCTTGTTGGCTTAGTCGTTCTGATATTATAAGTGAAATCCTTGAAAAAAAAACATAAAATCAAGATGTGTTTATTCTGTTTATTCCACTGCACAGGAAATCAGATTTCTTATTGTCCTGAGTAATTTTGGTATGTTTCAACAAGCATTAGAATCTGAAACTTCTGTGTTTCTCTTCATGTACATAGAATTTATTTCGGCATTTTTATCAAATGAATCCTTCAAACATTTAAAATATTTAATATAACTTTTCTTATGGCTGACAGAGCTAGTAGCTAAGTGTCGACCCCCTGTATACACATCTCATTACGTACATGTACGGTAAATACACGTACGAAAACACAAGCACAAGAAAACGTCCTGCAGAAATACACAGATGATTGTGTATGCATACAGACACAAGGTGAAAGTGGAGTGTTATTTGCAGGTACAGACGGCACGTGTACACTCCTGCAAGAAGGTCAGGTTCCAACTCCAGCATCGCCACCTTCGTCACGCCTCCACAGGAAGACATGTTAGAGGAAGTCGCTCACAATATGCCTACTTACACATGTGCCACGTGGCCCGGGTATGTATTATCTATGTGTTTTGTAAACTGACAAGTTGAATAATGAGAGACGTGCAACAT
>WNWK01049986.1:0-13012 GCA_009830355.1 Cherax destructor
GTATATTTTATCTAAAAATAGTTTTAAAAATCCTTGAAAATGCCTTAAATCGTCAAAAATGCAATAAAATAGTTTTTAATTTAATATTTTAATTATTTACATATTTTAAAATCCCTTAAAAATCTATAAATTTTTTTATAGAATATTTCATATTATTTTCGAAAAATACATGAACATTAAAAGCTCAGAAAATGTGCTAAAATCATTTTTGCAATTTCGACGTTTTAGAGCGTTTATCTTTTCGCAAAACTCATTTTTTACTAAAATACTAATTTCACACTTTTAAATAGAATTTCTATGCAATTGAAATTTATGGGAAAAGTAAGCAAAATTTATGATTTTTTTTAGAAGCTTATCAAGGTATATTTTATCTAAAATAGTTTTCAGAAAATCCTGAAATGCCTTAAGTCAAAATGCAATAAAATAGTTTTATAGCATTTTGAATATTATTATTATTTATATTTTAAAATCCATAAAATCTATAAAAATAATATTTTTATAGAATATTTCATATTATTTTCGAAAATACATGAAACATTAAAAAGCTCAGAAAATGTGCTAAAATGTATTTATTGCATATTTCGACGTTTTAGAGCTTTTGAGTGCTTTTCTCAAAACTCATTTTTAGCTAAAATACTTACATTTTCACACTTTTAAATAGAATTTCTACTGCAATTGAAATTTATGGGAAAAGTAAGCAAAATTTTATGATTTTCTTTAGGAAGCTTACTATAGGTATATTTTATCTAAAAATAGTTTTTAAAATCCTTGAAATGCTTAATCGTCAAAATCAATAAAATCAAGTTTATAGCATTTTAATATTTATTAATTATTTACATATTTTTAAAAATCCCATTAAAAATCTATAAAAATCAATATTTTATAGAATATTTCATATTATTTTCGAAAATACATGAAACATTAAAAAGCTCAGAAAAATGTGCTAAAATCGTATTTTATTGCATATTTCGACGTTTTAGAGCGGTTTGAGTGCTTTTCTGCAAAACTCATTTTTCAGCTAAAATACTTAGATTTTCACACTTTAAATAGAATTTCTACTGCAATTGAAATTTATGGGAAAAGTAAGCAAAATTTTATGATTTTCTTTTAGGAAGCTTACTCACAGGTATATTTTATCTAAAAATAGTTTTTCAGAAAATCCTTGAAAATGCTAAATCGTCAAAATGCAATAAAATACGTTTTATAGCATTTTTGAATATTTAAAAATTATTTACATATTTTAAAATCCCATAAAATCTATAAAATCAATATTTTATAGAATATTTCATATTATTTTCGAAAAATACATGAAACATTAAAAGCTCAGAAAAATGTGCTAAAATCGTATTTTTTGCATATTTCGACGTTTTAGAGCGGTTTGATGCTTTTCTGGCAAAACTCATTTTCACTAAAATACTTAGATTTTCACACTTTAAATAGAATTTCTACTGCAATTGAAATTTATGGAAAAGTAACAAAATTTATGATTTTCTTTAGGAAGCTTACTCATAGGATATTTTATCTAAAAATAGTTTTCAGAAAATCTAAAATGCCTTAATCGTCAAAAATGCAATAAAATACGTTTTATAGCATTTTGAATATATATTAATTATTTACATATTTTTAAAAATCCCATAAAAATCTATAAAAATCAATATTTTTATAGAATATTTCATATTATTTTCGAAAATACATGAAACATTAAAAGCTCAGAAAAATGTGCTAAAATGTATTTTATTGCATATTTCGACGTTTTAGAGCTTTTGAGTGCTTATAAACTCATTTTAGCTAAAATACTTACATTTTCACACTTAAATAGAATTTCTACTGCATTGAAATTTATGGGAAAAGTAACAAAATTTTATGATTTTCTTTTAGAAGCTTACTCAGTATATTTTATCTAAAAATAGTTTTCAAAAATCCTGAAAATGCCTTAAATCGTCAAAAATGCAATAAAATCAAGTTTTATAGCATTTTGAATATTTATTAATTATTTACATATTTTTAAAAATCCCATAAAAATCTATAAAATCAATATTTTATAGAATATTTCATATTATTTTCGAAAAATACATGAAACATTAAAAAGCTCAGAAAAATGTGCTAAAATCGTATTTTATTGCATATTTCGACGTTTTAGAGCGGTTTGAGTGCTTTTCTGCAAAACTCATTTTTCAGCTAAAATACTTAGATTTTCACACTTTTAAATTGAATTTCTACTGCAATTGAAATTTATGGGAAAAGTAAGCAAAATTTTATGATTTTCTGAAGCTTACTTATAGGTATATTTTATCTAAAAATATTTTCAGAAAACTTGAAAATGCCTTAATCGTCAAAAATGCAATAAAATAAGTTTTATAGCTTTAATATTAATATTTACATATTTTAAAAATCCATTAAAATCTATAAAATCAATATTTTTATAGAATATTTCATATTATTTTCGAAAATACATGAAACATTAAAAGTCAGAAAAATTGCAAAATCATTTTATTGCATATTTCGCGTTTAGAGCGTTTGAGTTTTTCTGGCAAACTCATTTTAGCTAAAATCTTAATTTTCACTTTAAATGAATTTACAGTTAAATAACAAATTTAAAGTATCTTAATTTTATCAAATGTCTGAATCCAATCTCAAGAATTTAACTTTTTATAATTATTTACATTTTTTCAATTTTATAGAATTTTCATTATTGAAATCTGAAATTAAGGAAAAGTGCTAAAATTTTATGATTTTCTTTTAGAGCTTTCTTTAAAATCATTTAGTATATTACTTTTATCATAAAAAAAATAGTTTTACAAAACTTGGAAAAAAAATGTTTCACTTAATGATCAAAATGCAATAAAATAAGTTTTATAGCATTTTAATATTTATTAATTATTTACATATTTTTAAAATCCATTAAAATCTATAAAATCAATATTTTTATAGAATATTTCATATTATTTTCGAAAATACATGAAACATTAAAGCTCAGAAAATTGCTAAATCGTATTTTATTGCATATTTCGACGTTTTAGACGGTTTGAGTGCTTCGCAAAACTCATTTTTAGCTAAAATACTTAGATTTTCAACTTTTAAATAGAATTTCTATGAATGAATTTATGGAAAGTAAGCAAAATTTTATGATTTTCTTTAGAAGTTTACTCAAGGTATATTTTATCTAAAAATAGTTTTCAGAAAACTTGAAATGCCTTGAAGTCAAAAAATGCAAAAATAGTTTTATACATTTATATTTATTAATTATTTACATATTTTTAAAAATCCCATAAAATCTATAAAATCAATTTTATAGAATATTTCAATTATTTCGAAAATACATGAAACATTAAAGCTAGAAAATTGCAAATCGATTTTATGCATATTTCGACGTTTTAGAGCGGTTTGATGCTTCTTCAAAACTCATTTTTTAGCTAAAATACTTAGATTTTACACTTTTAAATGAATTTCTACTGCAATTGAAATTTATGGGGAAAAATAAGCAAAATTTTATGATTTTCTTTAGAAGCTTACTTATAGGTATATTTTATCTAAAAATAGTTTTTCAGAAAATCCTTGAAAATGCCTTAATGTCAAAAATGCAATAAAATCAAGTTTTATAGCATTTTTGAATATTTATTAATTATTTACATATTTTTAAAAATCCCATTAAAATCTATAAAATCAATATTTTTATAGAATATTTCATATTATTTTCGAAAATACATGAAACATTAAAAGCTCAGAAAAATGTGCTAAAATCGTATTTTATTGCATATTTCGACGTTTTAGAGCGGTTTGAGTGCTTTTCTAGCAAAACTCATTTTTAGCTAAAATACTTAGATTTTCACACTTTTAAATAGAATTTCACTGCAATTGAAATTTATGGGAAAAGTAAGCAAATTTTATGATTTTCTTTAGGAAGTTTACTCATAGGTATATTTTATCTAAAAATAGTTTTTCAGAAAACCTTGAAATGCCTTGAATCGTCAAAAATGCAATAAATATCGTTTTATAGCATTTTGAATATTTATTAATTATTTACATATTTTTAAAAATCCCAATAAAAATCTATAAAATCAATATTTTATAGAATATTTCATATTATTTTCGAAAATACATGAAACATTAAAAGCTCAGAAAATGTGCTAAAATCGCATTTTATTGCATATTTCGACGTTTTAGAGCGGTTTGATGCTTTCTGGCAAAACTCATTTTCAGCAAAATACTTAATTTTCACACTTTTAAATTGAATTTCTACTGCAATTGAAATTTATGGAAAAGTAAGCAAAATTTTATGATTTTCTTTTAGAAGCTTACTTATAGGTATATTTTATCTAAAAATAGTTTTTCAGAAAATCCTTGAAAATGCTTAATCGTCAAAAATGCAATAAAATCAAGTTTTATAGCATTTTTAATATTTATAATTATTTACATTTTTTAAAAATCCCATAAAAATCTATAAAAATCAATATTTTTATAGAATATTTCATATTATTTTCGAAAATACATGAAACATTAAAAGCTCAGAAAATGTGCTAAAATCGTATTTTATTGCATATTTCGACGTTTTAGAGCGGTTTGAGTGCTTTTCTGGCAAAACTCATTTTTCAGCTAAAATACTTAGATTTTCAACTTTTAAATAGAATTTCTACTGCAATTGAAATTTATGGGAAAAGTAAGCAAAATTTTATGATTTTCTTTAGGAAGCTTACTCTATAGGTATATTTTATCTAAAAATAGTTTTTCAGAAAATCCTTGAAAATGCCTTGAATCGTCAAAAATGCAATAAAATCAATTTTATAGCATTTTTGAATATTTATAATTATTTACATATTTTTAAAAATCCCATTAAAAATCTATAAATATTTTTTATAGAATATTTCATATTATTTTCGAAAATACATGAAACATTAAAAGCTCAGAAAAATGTGCTAAAATCGATTTTATTGCATATTTCGACGTTTTAGAGCGGTTTGAGTGCTTTCTGACAAAACTCATTTTTAGCTAAAATACCTACATTTTCACACTTTTAAATAGAATTTCTACTGCAATTGAAATTTATGGGAAAAGTAAGCAAAATTTATGATTTTCTTTAGGAAGCTTACTCATAGGTATATTTTATCTAAAAATAGTTTTCAGAAAATCCTTGAAAATGCCTTAATCGTCAAAAATGCAATAAAATCAAGTTTTATAGCATTTTAATATTTATAATTATTTACATATTTTTAAAAATCCCATTAAAAATCTATAAAAATCAATATTTTTATAGAATATTTCATATTATTTTCGAAAAATACATGAAACATTAAAAAGCTCAGAAAAATGTGCTAAAATCGTATTTTATTGCATATTTCGACGTTTTAGAGCGGTTTGAGTGCTTTTCTGGCAAAACTCATTTTTAGCTAAAATACTTACATTTTCACACTTTTAAATAGAATTCTACTGCAATTGAAATTTATGGGAAAAGTAAGCAAAATTTTATGATTTTCTTTTAGGAAGCTTACTCTAAGGTATATTTTATCTAAAAAATAGTTTTTCAAAAATCCTGAAAATGCCTTAAATCGTCAAAAATGCAATAAAATCAAGTTTTATAGCATTTTGAATATTTATTAATTATTTACATATTTTTAAAAATCCCATTAAAAATCTATAAAAATCAATATTTTTATAGAATATTTCATATTATTTTCGAAAATACATGAAACATTAAAAAGCTCAGAAAATGTGCTAAAATCGTATTTTATTGCATATTTCGACGTTTTAGAGCGGTTTGAGTGCTTTTCTGCAAAACTCATTTTTAGCTAAAATACCTACATTTTCACACTTTTAAATAGAATTTCTACTGCAATTGAAATTTATGGAAAAGTAAGCAAAATTTTATGATTTTCTTTTAGGGAAACTTACTCAAGGTATATTTTATCTAAAAATAGTTTTTCAGAAAATCCTTGAAAATGCCTTAAATCGTCAAAAATGCAATAAATCAAGTTTTATAGCATTTTAATATTTATTAATTATTTACATATTTTTAAAAATCCCATTAAAAATCTATAAAAATCAATATTTTTATAGAATATTTCATATTATTTTCGAAAATACATGAAACATTAAAAGCTCAGAAAATGTGCTAAAATCGTATTTTATTGCATATTTCGACGTTTTAGAGCGGTTTGAGTGCTTTTCTAAAACTCATTTTTAGCTAAAATACCTTACATTTTCACACTTTAAATAGAATTTCACTGCAATTGAAATTTATGGGAAAAGTAAGCAAATTTTATGATTTTCTTTAGGAAGCTTACTCATAGGTATATTTTATCTAAAAATAGTTTTTCAGAAAACCTTGAAAATGCCTTAATCGTCAAAAATGCAATAAAATCAAGTTTTATAGCATTTTGAATATTTATTAATTATTTACATATTTTTAAAAATCCATTAAAAATCTATAAAAATCAATATTTTTATAGAATATTTCATATTATTTTCGAAAAATACATGAAACATTAAAAGCTCAGAAAAATGGTAAAATCGTATTTTATTGCATATTTCGACGTTTTAGAGGTTTGAGTGCTTTTCTGCAAAACTCATTTTTAGCTAAAATACTAGATTTTCACACTTTTAAATAGAATTTACTGCAATTGAAATTTATGGGAAAAGTAAGCAAAATTTTATGATTTTCTTTAGAAGCTTACTCATAGGTATATTTTATCTAAAAATAGTTTTTCAGAAAATCCTGAAAATGCCTGAATCGTCAAAATGCAATAAAATACGTTTTATAGCATTTTGAATATTATTAATTATTTACATATTTTTAAAAATCCCATTAAAAATCTATAAAAATCAATATTTTATAGAATATTTCATATTATTTTCGAAAATACATGAAACATTAAAAGCTCAGAAAAATGTGCTAAAATCGTATTTTATTGCATATTTCGACGTTTTAGAGCGGTTTGAGTGCTTTTCTGGCAAACTCATTTTTAGCTAAAATACTTAGATTTTCACACTTTTAAATAGAATTTCACTGCAATTGAAATTTATGGGAAAAGTAAGCAAAATTTTATGATTTTCTTTTAGGAAGCTTACTCATAGGTATATTTTATCTAAAAATAGTTTTCAAAAATCCTTGAAAATGCCTTAATCGTCAAAAATGCAATAAAATCAAGTTTTATAGCATTTTGAATATTATTAATTATTTACATATTTTTAAAAATCCCATTAAAATCTATAAAAATCAATATTTTTATAGAATATTTCATATTATTTTCGAAAATACATGAAACATTAAAAGCTCAGAAAATGTGCTAAAATCGTATTTTATTGCATATTTCGACGTTTTAGAGCGGTTTGAGTGCTTTTCTGGCAAAACTCATTTTTTAGCTAAAATACTTAGATTTTCACACTTTTAAATAGAATTTCTACTGCAATTGAAATTTATGGGAAAAGTAAGCAAAATTTTATGATTTTCTTTAGGAAGCTTACTTATAGGTATATTTTATCTAAAAATAGTTTTTCAGAAAATCCTTGAAAATGCCTTAATCGTCAAAAATGCAATAAAATCGTTTTATAGCATTTTTAATATTTATTAATTATTTACATATTTTTAAAAATCCCATTAAAATCTATAAAAATCAATATTTTATAGAATATTTCATATTATTTTCGAAAATACATGAAACATTAAAAGCTCAGAAAATGTGCTAAAATCGTATTTTATTGCATATTTCGACGTTTTAGAGCGGTTTGAGTGCTTTTCTGCAAAACTCATTTTTAGCTAAAATACTTAGATTTTCACACTTTTAAATAGAATTTCTACTGCAATTGAAATTTATGGAAAAGTAAGCAAAATTTTATGATTTTCTTTAGGAAGCTTACTCATAGGTATATTTTATCTAAAAATAGTTTTTCAGAAAATCCTTGAAAATGCCTTAATCGTCAAAAATGCAATAAAATCAAGTTTTATAGCATTTTGAATATTTATTAATTATTTACATATTTTTAAAAATCCCATTAAAAATCTATAAAAAATATTTTTATAGAATATTTCATATTATTTTCGAAAATACATGAAACATTAAAAGCTCAGAAAAATGTGCTAAAATCGTATTTTATTGCATATTTCGACGTTTTAGAGCGGTTTGAGTGCTTTCTGCAAAACTCATTTTTAGCTAAAATACTTAGATTTTCACACTTTTAAATAGAATTTCATGCAATTGAAATTTATGGAAAAGTAAGCAAAATTTTATGATTTTCTTTAGGAAGCTTACTCATAGGTATATTTTATCTAAAAAATAGTTTTTCAGAAAATCCTTGAAAATGCCTTAATCGTCAAAAATGCAATAAAATCAAGTTTTATAGCATTTTTAATATTTATTAATTATTTACATATTTTTAAAAAATCCCATTAAAAATCTATAAAAATCAATATTTTATAGAATATTTCATATTATTTTCGAAAATACATGAAACATTAAAAGCTCAGAAAAATGTGCTAAAATCGTATTTTATTGCATATTTCGACGTTTTAGAGCGGTTTGAGTGCTTTTCTGACAAAACTCATTTTTAGCTAAAATACTTAGATTTTCACACTTTTAAATAGAATTTCACTGCAATTGAAATTTATGGGAAAAGTAAGCAAAATTTATGATTTTCTTTAGGAAGCTTACTTCATAGGTATATTTTATCTAAAAATAGTTTTTCAGAAAATCCTTGAAAATGCCTTAATCGTCAAAAATGCAATAAAATCAAGTTTTATAGCATTTTTAATATTTATTAATTATTTACATATTTTTAAAAATCCATTAAAAATCTATAAAAATCAATTTTTATAGAATATTTCATATTATTTTCGAAAATACATGAAACATTAAAAAGCTCAGAAAATGTGCTAAAATCGTATTTTATTGCATATTTCGACGTTTTAGAGCGGTTTGAGTGCTTTTCTGACAAAACTCATTTTTCAGCTAAAATACTTAATTTTCACACTTTTAAATAGAATTTCTACTGCAATTGAAATTTATGGAAAAGTAAGCAAAATTTTATGATTTTCTTTTAGGAAGCTTACTCATAGGTATATTTTATCTAAAAAATAGTTTTTCAGAAAATCCTGAAAATGCCTTGAATCGTCAAAAATGCAATAAAATCGTTTTATAGCATTTTTGAATATTTATAATTATTTACATATTTTTAAAAATCCCATTAAAAATCTATAAAATCAATATTTTTATAGAATATTTCATATTATTTTCGAAAAATACATGAAACATTAAAAAGCTCAGAAAAATGTGCTAAAATCGTATTTTATTGCATATTTCGACGTTTTAGAGCGTTTGAGTGCTTTTCTGGAAAACTCATTTTTAGCTAAAATACTTTCATTTTCACACTTTTAAATAGAATTTCTACTGCAATTGAAATTTATGGGAAAAGTAAGCAAAATTTTATGATTTTCTTTAGGAAGCTTACTCATAGTATATTTTATCTAAAAATAGTTTTCATAAATCCTTGAAAATGCCTTAAACTCAAAAATGCAATAAAATCAAGTTTTATAGCATTAATATTTATATTTAATTATTTACATATTTTTAAAAATCCATTAAAAATCTATAAAAATCAATATTTTTATAGAATATTTCATATTATTTTCGAAAAATACATGAAACATTAAAAAGCTCAGAAAATGTGCTAAAATCGATTTTATTGCATATTTCGACGTTTTAGAGCGGTTTGAGTGCTTTTCTACAAAACTCATTTTTTACTAAAATACCTTAATTTTCACACTTTTAAATAGAATTTCTACGCAATTGAAATTTATGGGAAAAGTAAGCAAAATTTTATGATTTTCTTTTAGGAAGCTTACTCATAGGTATATTTTATCTAAAAAATAGTTTTCAGAAAATCCTTGAAAATGCCTTAAATCGTCAAAAATGCAATAAAATAAGTTTTATAGCATTTTGAATATATATTAATTATTTACATATTTTTAAAAAATCCCATTAAAAATCTATAAAAATCAATATTTTTATAGAATATTTCATATTATTTTCGAAAATACATGAAACATTAAAAGCTCAGAAAAATGTGCTAAAATCGAATTTTATTGCATATTTCGACGTTTAAGCGTTTTGAGTGCTTTTCTGGCAAAACTCATTTTTAGCTAAAATACTTTTGATTTTCACACTTTTAAATAGAATTTCTCTGCAATTGAAATTTATGGGAAAAGTAAGCAAAATTTTATGATTTTCTTTTAGGAAGCTTTTTTTTTTTTTTTTTTTTTTTTTTTTTTTTTTTTTTTTTTTTTTTTTTTTTTTTTTTTTTTTTTTTTTTTTTTTTTTTTTTTTTTTTTTTTTTTTTTTTTTTTTTTTTTTTTTTTTTTTTTTTTTTTTTTTTTTTTTTTTTTTTTTTTTTTTTTTTTTTTTTTTTTTTTTTTTTTTTTTTTTTTTTTTTTTTTTTTTTTTTTTTTTTTTTTTTTTTTTTTTTTTTTTTTTTTTTTTTTTTTTTTTTTTTTTTTTTTTTTTTTTTTTTTTTTTTTTTTTTTTTTTTTTTTTTTTTTTTTTTTTTTTTTTTTTTTTTTTTTTTTTTTTTTTTTTTTTTTTTTTTTTTTTTTTTTTTTTTTTTTTTTTTTTTTTTTTTTTTTTTTTTTTTTTTTTTTTTTTTTTTTTTTTTTTTTTTTTTTTTTTTTTTTTTTTTTTTTTTTTTTTTTTTTTTTTTTTTTTTTTAAAAAAAAAAAAAAAAAAAAAAAAAAAAAAAAAAAAAAAAAAAAAAAAAAAAAAAAAAAAAAAAAAAAAAAAAAAAAAAAAAAAAAAAAAAAAAAAAAAAAAAAAAAAAAAAAAAAAAAAAAAAAAAAAAAAAAAAAAAAAAAAAAAAAAAAAAAAAAAAAAAAAAAAAAAAAAAAAAAAAAAAAAAAAAAAAAAAAAAAAAAAAAAAAAAAAAAAAAAAAAAAAAAAAAAAAAAAAAAAAAAAAAAAAAAAAAAAAAAAAAAAAAAAAAAAAAAAAAAAAAAAAAAAAAAAAAAAAAAAAAAAAAAAAAAAAAAAAAAAAAAAAAAAAAAAAAAAAAAAAAAAAAAAAAAAAAAAAAAAAAAAAAAAAAAAAAAAAAAAAAAAAAAAAAAAAAAAAAAAAAAAAAAAAAAAAAAAAAAAAAAAAAAAAAAAAAAAAAAAAAAAAAAAAAAAACTAAAAATAGTTTTTCAGAAAATCTGAAATGCCTTAATCGTCAAAATGCAATAAAATAAGTTTTATAGCATTTTTGAATATTTATTAATTATTTACATATTTTTAAAAATCCCATTAAAAATCTATAAAATCAATATTTTTATAGAATATTTCATATTATTTTCGAAAAATACATGAAACATTAAAAAGCTCAGAAAATGTGCTAAAATCGATTTTATTGCATATTTCGACGTTTTAGAGCGGTTTGAGTGCTTTTCTGCAAAACTCATTTTTCAGCTAAAATACTTAGATTTTCACACTTTTAAATAGAATTTCTACTGCAATTGAAATTTATGGGAAAAGTAAGCAAAATTTTATGATTTTCTTTTAGGAAGCTTACTCATAGGTATATTTTATCTAAAAAATAGTTTTCACAAAATCCTTGAAAATCTTAATCGTAAAATGCAATAAAATAAGTTTTATAGCATTTTAATATTATAATTATTTACATATTTTAAAAATCCATAAAATCTATAAAAATTTTTATAGAATATTTCATATTATTTTCGAAAATACATGAAACATTAAAAGCTCAGAAAATGTGCTAAATATTTATTGCATATTTCGACGTTTTAACGTTTGAGTGCTTTTCTGCAAAACTCATTTTTACTAAAATACTAATTTTCACACTTTTAAATGAATTTCTACTGCAATTGAAATTTATGGAAAAGTAAGCAAAATTTATATTTTCTTTTAGGAAGCTTATAGGATATTTTATCTAAAATAGTTTCAATCTGAAATCTTACGTCAAATGCATAAAATAAGTTTTATAGCATTTAAATTTTAATTATTTCATATTTTAAATCCATTAAAATCTATAAAATCAATATTTTTATAGAATATTTATATTATTTTCGAAAATACATGAAACATTAAAAAGCTCAAAAATGTGTAAAATGATTTTGCATATTTCGACGTTTTAGACGTTTGAGCTTTCTGCAAAATCTTTACTAAAATACTAATTTTCAACTTTAAATAGAATTTCTACTGCAATTGAAATTTATGGAAAAGTAAGCAAATTTATGATTTTCTTAGAAGTACATATATTTTTCAAAAGTTCAAAAATCCTGAAAATGCCTTAATCGTCAAAATGCAATAAAATCAAATTTAATTTATAATTATTTACATATTTTAAAATCCATAAATCATAAATTTTAGAATTTTTATATTTTCGAAAATCATGAAAATGTGTAAAATCGATTTTTTCTATTCGACGTTAGAGGTTTGATGCTTCTAAAACTCATTTACAAATACTATTTCAATTTAAATAATTCAGATCGTATTTTATTGCATATTTCGACGTTTTAGAGCGGTTTGAGTGCTTTTCTAGCAAAACTCATTTTTTAGCTAAAATACTTACATTTTCACACTTTTAAATAGAATTTCTACTGCAATTGAAATTTATGGGAAAAGTAAGCAAAATTTTATGATTTTCTTTTAGGAAGCTTACTCATAGGTATATTTTATCTAAAAAAATAGTTTTCACAAAATCCTTGAAAATGCCTTAAATCGTCAAAAAATGCAATAAAATCAAGTTTTATAGCATTTTTGAATATATATTAATTATTTACATATTTTTAAAAATCCATTAAAAATCTATAAAAATCAATATTTTTATAGAATATTTCATATTATTTTCGAAAAATACATGAAACATTAAAAAGCTCAGAAAAATGTGCTAAAATCGTATTTTATTGCATATTTCGACGTTTTAGAGCGGTTTGAGTGCTTTTCTGGCAAAACTCATTTTTCAGCTAAAATACTTAGATTTTCACACTTTTAAATTGAATTTCTACTGCAATTGAAATTTATGGGAAATAAGCAAAATT
>WNWK01049987.1:0-13012 GCA_009830355.1 Cherax destructor
CATAAGAACTTAAGAAAAAAGGAACACTGCAGCAGGCCTACTAACCCATGCGAGGCATGTCCATCACTAGAGCTAACCCCTTCAGGTAAACTCCAGGTAGTCAGGTCACTTCACTTAAGGAATTAGTTCGGCATCTGACCTAGTAGCACAAGCTAGTCAGGTCCAACTCACACCCACTCATGTATTTATCTAACCTATTTTTAAAACTACACAACGTCCCAGCCCCTATGACGGTACTCGGGAGTTTGTTCCACTCATCCACAACTCTATTACCAAACCAGTGCTTTCCTATATCCTTCCTGAATCTGAACTTTTCCAACTTGAAACCATTGCTGCGAGTCCTGTCTTGGCTGGATATTTTCAGCACGCTATTTACATCCCCTTTATTTATTCCTGTTTTCCATTTATACACCTCAATCATATCCCCCCTAATTCTACGCCTTTCTAGAGAGTGCAGATTCAAGGCCCTCAGTCTATCCTCATAGGGAAGATTTCTGATACATGGGATCAACTTTGTCATCCTCCTCTGTACGTTTTCCAGTGCATTTATATCCATTCTGTAATACGGTGACCAGAACTGTGCAGCATAATCTAAATGAGGCCTAACCAAAGATATATAGAGTTGAAGAACAACCTGAGGACTTCTATTATTTATACTTCTTGATATGAAGCCAAGGATTCTGTTAGCTTTATTGCGAACACTTATGCACTGTTGTCTTGGTTTCAGATTACTGCTAACCAGAACTCCTAAATCCTTCTCGCAATCACAAGTATTAAGATCTACATTATTCAGTTTATATGTGGCATGGTTATTGTCCTGCCCAACATTTAGAACTTTGCATTTGTCTACATTAAACTGCATCTGCCACTTCTCCGACCACTGCACCAGTCTATTCAAATCATCCTGGAGTGCTCTAATGTCCTCATTAGAATGAATTGGACGGCCTATTTTGGTGTCATCAGCAAATTTGCTTATGTCGTTTATGTAAATTGTAAACAACAGGGGGCCCAAAACTGACCCCTGTGGGACTCCGCTTGAGACATGCCCCCATTCTGATTTCTCCCCATTTATGCAAACTCTCTGCCGCCTATTTGTCAACCATGCCTCTACCCAGGAAAAAATTTCTCCTCTATTCCGTGTGCCTTAAGTTTCCTCAATAGCCTCTGATGTGGAACTCTATCAAAGCCTTACTGAAGTCCATATACACAATATCATATTCATTACCATGATCTACCTCCTCAAACACCTTAGTGAAAAAGTTAGTAAATCGTAAGACAGGAACGCCCCTTAGTAAAACCGTGTTGAGATTCATTAATCAATTTATGCCTTTCAAGATGGCTACGAATTGCCTCGGCAATTATTGATTCCATAAATTTACCAACTATGGAGGTAAGGCTTATTGGTCTATAGTTCGAAGCTAAGGACCTGTCACCTGCCTTGTAAATAGGTATTACATTTGCCCTTTTCCACTTGTCTGGCACTATGCCAGTTTGTAGTGATATATTGAAAAGATTTGCCAAAGGTTTGCTAAGTTCCCTTTACATTCCTTTAAAACTCTTGCAAACAGTTCATCAGGGCCTGGGGATTTGTTAGGTTTTAATTTCTCTATTTGTCTGAGGACCATGTCACTAGTTACCCCAATCGAGCATAGTCTATTATCTTCCTGTTCTACATAATTTATTATTTCTGGAATTCCGCTAGTATCTTCCTGAGTAAAAACTGAGAGGAAGTAAGTATTGAAAATTTCACACATATCCTTATCACTGTCCGTGATCTGTCCTGAGTTACTCTTAAGTGGGCCTATCTTGTCCCTAATCTTACTTCTGTATACCTGAAAGAACCCTTTTGGGTTAGTCTTCGAATCCCTTGCAACCTTAGCCTCATAATCCCTTTTTGCTTTTCTTATTCCTTTTTTATTTCCTCTTTAATTGAAAATATTGATGTCTTATCTGTCCATCCCTCTTTTGATACGCCTATATGCCTCTCTTTTGAGAGGACAAGAGTATCCGACTTAATTAAGTAAACTGACCTGTAATTCAACTGTAAAATGCCTTAGTCTCTCACTCACTGCAACTATAAATATTAGCAAGCTAACTCAGAAAACCCAAGTATTACATTATGTTTTTATAAAAATGGAAAACTGCCCGATTTGGTTTATTCTGGCTGGTGTTCGTTATTGCTATTTGCAGTTTAACTTGAATTTATTCGAAAACGATTAAAACCCTCTATTACTGCAAATAATGTATCCATGACCGAAGTGAAAATATCACCAATAAATTACATTTAGGAACATTTTAAATGAAGAAATCCGAAATAACTCTAATGCCAAAATCTCCAAAGGATTACCCATAAAATCCTATATTTTTCAATAAATCTCCATAGAAATACCCATAAAATCTTATATTTTCAATCAATCTTTCATAGAATGGAAATAAGTCACTCTGTCTGACTTTTTTGGGTTATCCTAGGTTCTCTACACATATGCTGATATGTATGATAATCTATTTAACTGTATCTGTGTATACTTGAATAAACTAACTTACTAATATTTTCAATGTCTCCAAAAATACCAATAAAATTCTATATTTTTCAATAACTCCATAAAAATAACAATAAAATCCTATATTTTTCAATAAATCCCATAAAATCCTATATTTTCAAAGTTAAGGATAATAATTTAGTAAATATAGAATTCCCTGCCATACGAGGATTAAATTCATCACTGTGAGATATCCATGCAGAACACAAGAACCCAAAAACAGCAATATCAAGAAAGACAAAAATAGCTTAGGAACTTAAGTCAGTGGCAAGAAATAAGTTCAAAATAGCATAATAAAATGCTACAATGTATCACAGGACAATATACTTTGACTCCTTGCATTTACCCTAATTACCAAATTAAAAGAAAACTATTATTAGTTTCCTAATGATAAATATTTCGGAAAAGCAGTCAAATTAAACCAAGCAGGTCAACAGATGAAATTAGAAATGAAATTTGTGAAATTAATACAATCAATGACACTTTGCATGTATCCTTAGACATTTATTACTTTTAATAAAAAGTAATGCATAAAGGTAAGAACGTTAACATACCGCCAAGAGGTAGTCCAATTGACTCACGAAATCGTAATGACACGATTGCAAACAAACCATACCACGGGTGGGGTTCGAACCCCACCCGTGGTATGGTAGGTAGTCAAATTATTCGTACTCTTATATTCACGGGTAATCAGGTTTATTCAGAGGAAGGGAAGAGTTGCTCCATTCCCAGCATCGAGCATCCTACTCAGGCATAAAAAAAAAAAAACATAAAAAAGGAGCACTGCAACCGGCCTACTGGCCCTTGTTTAGATTCAACTAACCCATTCATTTACTTTTCCAACCCATTTTTTTTAAAGCGACCCAATAATAATAATAATAGAAGTATTTTGGTTGTTGCCTATCCAAGAGAGGTATCCCCATACTGCATAACTCCAGTCTCCTATTAGGAAAGTTGTATATAAGGGATGTTTCAACAAATCGGTGTTTTTTGTTATATTGGAAATCACAGTCATCTTATTTACTGGTCCTCCGCTAAAACTGTCTATCCTTCTTGTAGCCTTCACAGACGCCAACCTGAAGCACCCAGTCTCCTATACCTGAATGTACACGATTGAGGGAATCAAAGAAATTGCAAATGCATACAAGATACGCACAAAGGCTAATCATGGAAAATAATTCTCAGAATCCTTCATACGTACAATTCGTAATGTAGTTAGTTACCCAACTGACCCGGTTTGTACACATGGGTGAAAACCAGAAATAAATGTGAATGTAGCTCCATATACTAAGTGTTGCCAGTGTAAAGGATTTCAGGGCATTTTCATTGATGTCAGAATGTTTCTAAAGGGATTGGTATATTTTTAAAAATGTTAATGAATTTTCAAAGATATTAGTACGTTTATTAAGATGTCAGTACATACTGAAAGACGTCAGTACGTTTTCTAAAGGCAAGTTTTAAGACGTTTTTGAAGATGTCATTTTTTAAAAATGCTCTCAAATATGAGTTTTTCACATGTCGGTACGTTTCTTTAAGATGTCAATACGTTTCTAAAGATGTTAAGACATTTATATAGCTGTCAAGAGGTTTCCAATGATGTCAGAAAGTTTCCAATGATATCAGAACGTTTCCAATGATGTCAGAAAGTTTCCAATGATATCAGAACGTTTCCAATGATGTCAGAAAGTTTCCAATGATATCAGAACGTTTCCAATGATGTCAGAAAGTTACCAATTATGACGTTTCTAAGAATGACAGAACGTTTCCAATGATATTAGACGTTTCTAATGATGTCAGAATGTTTTCAATGACGTCTGAACGTTTCAAGTGGTCAGAACGCTTCCCACTTTAGAACTTTTCCAATGTCATAACGTTTCGAATGATGTCAACACGTTTGTAATGATAACAGAACGTTTCCAATATCAGAATATTTCCATTGATGTCCGCACGTTTCCAGTAATAACAGCACATTCCAGATGTCAGAACGCTTCCAATGTTATCAGAACGTTTCCACTGTCAGCAGTTTTCCACTGATGTCAACGTTTCCAATGATGTCAGACGTTCGAGCGTTTCCTACGAAGGCTAATAAAGACGATTTATCAGTTCAATGAAGCGTTATATTAATAAAAAGTCGTTTACTTTTTATCATTAAAATATGCTAATGACCGTTAAAAATTATGTAAATATAACTGATATATACTTATGAATTTTTTGTTAATTGACGTCAATTAACTATTTTTCAACTGTAATTACAGTAAATACGTGAAATAATATAATTCAATAGCATTAAATTGTGTGGTATTTGTAAAATTTTCTTATATAGATCACTGGTAGAAAATGCGGTGAATTTTACTGTTCATAAAACTGCTTCGCTATTTACACTAGTCATTTCACAAATGGCGTTATTGAAGTATGTTGAGGTATAGTATCAAAACGATACTATTCACACAATGTATTTCCTTAGCAAAAAAACAGAGGTGGAGGCAACGGGTCTATGAGCCCTGGAGTATGACAACACACTAGGCTGATGGGACGCGACGCGGCACATGCGTCCTCTCTGACGGTTTGACACGCACTGTGTAAGTCTGTGACTCTCACCTCTGTTATACTACCTAGTCCCCGCCCACTGACCCACACACACACCCACTGACCCACACCCCCGCCCACTGACCCACACACACACCCACTGACCCACACCCACGCCCACTGACACACACACATGCACACTGTGGAACTTTAGAGCTCTGTGGGGAACTGCGTAAAACTGTGTAAACTTTGTATAGAGTCCTTTAGAGGTCTGTGTAGAACTGAAGGGCTCTGTGTAGAATTGTAGAGCACTGTGTAGAAATCTGTAGAACTGTAGAGCTCTATGTGGAACTGTAAAACTTTGCACACGTTTGTACAGCACTGTAGAACTCTGTACACGTTGTACAGCACTGTAGAGCTCTGTAAAGCTTTGTGTAGAGCTACAGATCTCTGTAGAACTCTGTAAAACCCTGGGTAGAACTCTGTAAAACCTTGGGTAGAGCTCTCTAGATCTCTGTGTAGAGCTCCCCCAGTAGGAAGAAGCTCTGCAACCTGCGTCCTCCCGTCACTATTCTTAATGGTATTCTATTTAGTGCCTACCTATTCGCAGTAACCAAGGATTACCTTAATGCTATAGCATGTACTTTTGTGGTAGGGAACTGGCAGTCTAGCATAAGTCGACTAACACCCAGGTACCTACTTACTGCTAGGTGAACAGGGACAGCAGGTGTAAATTGACTAACACCCAGGTACGTATTTACTGCTAGGTGAACAGGGCAGCAGGTGTAAATTGACTAACACCCAGGTACCTACTTACTGCTAGGTGAACAGGGACAGCAGGTGTAAATTGACTAACACCCAGGTACGTATTTACTGCTAGGTGAACAGGGGCAGCAGGTGTAAATTGACTAACACCCAGGTACGTATT
Source organism: Cherax destructor (assembly GCA_009830355.1). Classification (NCBI taxonomy): domain Eukaryota; kingdom Metazoa; phylum Arthropoda; class Malacostraca; order Decapoda; family Parastacidae; genus Cherax; species Cherax destructor. Next base: position 5,995 of record WNWK01049987.1, read on the forward strand.
TACTGCTAGGTGAACAGGGACAGCAGGTGTAAATTGACTAACACCCAGGTACGTATTTACTGCTAGGTGAACAGGGACAGCAGGTGTAAATTGACTAACACCCAGGTACGTATTTACTGCTAGGTGAACAGGGGCAGCAGGTGTAAATTGACTAACACCCAGGTACGTATTTACTGCTAGGTGAACAGGGGCAGCAGGTGTAAATTGACTAACACCCAGGTACCTACTTACTGCTAGGTGAACAGGGGCAGCAGGTGTAAATTGACTAACACCCAGGTACCTACTTACTGCTAGGTGAACAGGGGCAGCAGGTGTAAGGAAACATTAACCAACGTCTCCACCCATGCCGGGGATTGTTATTACGTGTGTAATGACTACTGTTGTCTTCACCGATTTTTTTTTTATACACGATTCTGGATTGTGAAGAAATCGGAAATTATTTTGTATTTATATTGAAGCAGTAATAGTAGAAGTGATAGATTCAGCTGTAGTAGATACAAGTGTATTAGGGGTAGTTGTAGATGCAGTAGTAGTGGTAGATGTAGATGCAGTAGTAGTGGTAGATGTTGATGCAGTAGTAGTGGTAGATGTAGATGCAGTAATAGTGGTAGATGTAGATGCAGTAGTAGTGGTAGATGTAGATGTAGAACTGGTAAATGTGGTAGTAGTAGCAGTAGTCGTAATAGTAATAGCAGCATCAGTAGTAGTAGTTGTAGTTGTAGTAGCAGTCATACGTGTAGTATTATGAGTAGGTGTCGTGATAGTAATGTCATAGGGATTGATCACCTCAATTATTATAATGAAAACAAAGCGCTAAACCTACTAGGGTCATTGATCACCTCAAACTACTTCTCTGCATCTGTCTCCATAATTGTCAACACCTCATGTCAATAAAGAAGCCTGTGTCACATAGGCTAATACAAGAGCTGAGTTCGTAGTCTTCATCCTTTGATAGGTTTCTCTCTACATTTCAGTGTAGACTATGGTATTTATCCTGTGTTCCATGCCAGCAGGGTGGCCGGAGAGAGTAAGGAGAGAGCCTTCTGCTTTACCGTTAGTTGTTTCTTAGGTGTAGTATTGTAATTAAAAATAATACCATGAGAGACTGACCATCTTCCATCATGAACAAGGGACTAACCACCTTTAAAGAGGTGTCCCATAGCTCGGTTGTTAACACACTCAGCTCACATACTGAGTGTCCCTGGTTCGATTCCCGGCACGTGTGGAAGTATTGGATATGTTTCCTTTTACGGTTTACCTGTTGTCTCTGTTCACCTAGCAGTAAGTAGGCACCTGGTGTTAGGCGACTGTTGTGGGTGGCATCTCAGAGAGTAGTAGTATACCTTAGAAATGGGTTTTGAAATGAACTGAGGTAGGATAACAGCTCTTAGCCTGTAAAATTAATCTGTGTAAGGGAAAAAAAGGTACCTACACAAGAGTTGAACACTTTCACAGAAGATTACCTCGATATAAACTGTAGTTTAGTGATTGCTTAGAAGATTAACTCAATATAAGCTGTAGTGTTTCCAGTTATTTTTCTCACTTGCATTCTCTTTAGTTCGTCTCTATTACTTTTTTTTGTGCAAACTAGGGTACCTGAGAGAGAGAGAATAAACATCAGTACCTGCTTGCAATAAACCTGAAAGACTACTTGGATCTGTAACAAGTGTAGGTAAGAAAAGTTCCAAGGTTATATACTACTACGCTATTCCTCATTAGAAAGCCTTTATTAATATTATGCAACCCAGTTCTGGTCTCCATATTACAAAATGAACACCAACACCTTGGTAAACATACGGAGTAGTATTACATAATTATTTCGTTATATACTAAATAATTCCTGCGAAGATAGATTAATATTATTATATTCAAAAGGAAGCACTAAACCCTTATAGATCCTACAGTGCCTAAGAGAATGGAAGGTAATCAAGATGGTATCAGGGAAGTCTAGCTCTAGTTCTGTGAATCAAGAGCCCTTCACCAGCCGGAGATATAATGAGTACTCTGAACCTGGACTCTCCTGAAATTGAAAGATAAGTTTATTTCTGTACAGTATAGCCGAGTACTGAAGGATAAATAAACACTGTGTACGAAAGTTTTTTTTATTGCAGATACATGTATTACATAATGATACATGTATTACATAATGATACATGTATTACATAATGATACATGTATTACATAATGATACATGCATTACATAATGATACATGCATTACATAATGATACATGTATTACATAATGATACATGTATTACATAATGATACATGTATTACATAATGATACATGTATTACATAATGATACATGTATTACATAATGATACATGCATTACATAATGATACATGTATTACATAATGATACATGTATTACATAATGATACATCATTACATAATGATACATGTACATAATGATACATGTATTACATAATGATACATGCATTACATAATGATACATGTATTACATAATGATACATGTATTACATAATGATACATGCATTACATAATGATACATGTATTACATAATGATACATGTATTACATAATGATACATGCATTACATAATGATACATGTATTACATAATGATACATGCATTACATAATGATACATGTATTACATAATGATACATGCATTACATAATGATACATGCATTACATAAATGATACATGCATTACATAATGATACATGCATTACATAATGATACATGCATTACATAATGATACATGCATTACATAATGATACATGTATTACATAATGATACATGTATTACATAATGATACATGTATTACATAATGATACATGTATTACATAATGATACATGCATTACATAATGATACATGTATTACATAATGATACATGCATTACATAATGATACATGTATTACATAATGATACATGCATTACATAATGATACATGCATTACATAATGATACATGCATTACATAATGATACATGCATTACATAATGATACATGCATTACATAATGATACATGCATTACATAATGATACATGCATTACATAATGATACATGTATTACATAATGATACATGTATTACATAATGATACATGTATTACATAATGATACATGTATTACATAATGATACATGTATTACATAATGATACATGTATTACATAATGATACATGTATTACATAATGATACATGCATTACATAATGATACATGTATTACATAATGATACATGTATTACATAATGATACATGTATTACATAATGATACATGCATTACATAATGATACATGTATTACATAATGATACATGTATTACATAATGATACATGTATTACATAATGATACATGCATTACATAATGATACATGTATTACATAATGATACATGCATTACATAATGATACATATATTACATAATGATACATGCATTACATAATGATACATGCATTACATAATGATACATGCATTACATAATGATACATGCATTACATAATGATACATGCATTACATAAATGATAGTCCGTTGTCTATATACAGTACATAATTATCGGATAATCATAATCAAGTCAGATATAAACACTGCTTACAAGTTCCTTGCTAAAACTGAACACACAAAAATATTTATGCTATGCACAATACATTAATTGTAAATGGTTGTCGTTTCTTACATAAGTAAATATTGAGATGGTCTGAATATTGTGACTAGAGGCTGGGCTACTGATATAACATTCGCAACGAAATAGAAAATGTTTTTTTAGACAAATACAGATATAAAGGAAGAATCTGTTCTAGGTGGAACTTATTAGTGGTTATACAGGGAAGGGTGTAGCTGTATGCTAGTTCATAAGGCGCCTTGGTTCTCAGCGCTAGGTTACCTCCGTAGGTAGCCTCGTCTAAGTAAAGGTTAGCGGACACCTTGGATAAGATACCATGCTGGAAATCTACTTCAGCGCCGTACTTATTGTTGGGCAGCGTCAGGAAGGCTTTGGGAGCAAATTTGTTAAGGGAACATCTAACTCAGCCTCAATAAATTCAAAGTGTTCAACGGAAGTTTCAAGTTTAAGGTTTCCTTTAATGGCAGTGTCTGTGTTGGCGAACTGAGCATTCACAGTGAAACTGACTGGCTTATCTAGAGACAAAATAATGGTAGTTACTTCATCCTTCAAGTACTGGGCTACGAAGTTCATCTTCTTATACCCCTTGAAAGGAGTAGCAACCTTCAGGTTCATTTTAATATCCTGAGAAGACGGAATTTCCACATCAAGAACACCAGAAATAGTTTTCACAGAATTCTTTGGGCGTTTTCAACTGATGTATTTTTCATGTCTCCAGTAACTGCAGCTTCTGCTCTGACGAAACCTGTTGGGATGTAAGGAGACTGCACCATTGTCAGAGTCTGGTTGTCTCTGTCAAATTCAAAATTGAAGGTGTTGATATTTTCAGAAAAGTTGGCTGCTACTTGCAACTGAATAATATTCTCAAAGTCCAAAGAAGCTTGAATGTAGCTTTGTTGAGGTTTTTGAAAGGTGTTTGATGTACAACAAGAAACCAGCTCCATTATTTCTCATAAAGGCACTTGTTTCCCAGAAATGTCGTACACTTCCTACTGCCAGCTCTCCTTTAATTATTTTGTTTGCCTTGTTGCCACTAAGCATGCAACTGAAACTATAGTTATCTTCAAGAAGTGGAGACATGAGTTCTACAGTAGCCAACCAGTCAGAAGGCATCTTGGGGTAACACTCAAGTAATCTTGGCTTATGGATCCCTTTGGGAGTCTCAATCACAAGTCCAGCACTGGCAGCAAGAAATTCGAATGAAGCTGTCACCTTGGAGGAGGAAGGAGTGTCTATCTTAACAGTGACTTGAACGCCAGTCCTTGCATCGATTTCAAAATACAAGGAGTATGTGTCAGACGTAACAAGGGTTACATCAAAATTAATCTGCTTGAACGAAGCATCTGGGACTGCAATGTCAAAGGTGAGGCTTTCTTGTTCCCTTAATTAGAGGAGAGATCACCCAGCCCTCCTGAATATGACTGTGACACACGGAACTCACCATGAATTTTGTGAGTTTGATCCTCATTTATAATAATGATTGTAGCTTCCATGGTTTCGAGAGATGAGTATTTAGCTTCAAGAGAGAACTGTCGTGGAATATTTCTGATGAGAGAGTCTTTGGTGACCTTGAAGGATGATTCACCCATGGTGTATCCAACACTTATCTTATCATTGCCCAGTGTCATTTCTATATTTTTGTGTGTTGAGCCCAAACCATTCAAGATGAAGTTCCACTTAATTCCATCATAGGTTCGTGAATGAAGATCAAAACCAGCTGTAGTGTTTCAGGGAGAGCTGGTACTCAATTTGCAGCTCATGTGTATTATAAGGCTCGATAATTCTAAGGTCAGCCTCTAAGACTGATATAGCTTCCATTTTAATTTTCCCATTAATAACGACATTTGAGAGACCTGGGAAGGGTGTTTCATCTCTACAGTGCCTTGATATCCTTCATTAAGGGGAAGAACCAACAAGATTACTCTTCAGCGTGAATTGTTTACCTGCTACATCAACTGTCACATAGCCATCAATTTTATTATTCAAGTTTAAGTTGAGTTCTGCAGTTATTTTTGGCGTTCTGTGCGAGGAGTAGAACCTCAGCATGGGCCATGATATTTTACTGACATTAGACAGTGTAAACAAACCTCCAATTTTCTCCATACCTCGGAATGGTGTGAATAATAAGCTTTCCCCCACAGTACTGCTGGTCCTCACATTGGAAGAGGAAGTCTATTAAGAATCTATTACCGAAGATGTCTCCTTCTAGTATTGCTCCACGCTTAGTTTCTCACCCGTAAAACCACCTCGCAGTTTAAGGTTGTAATCATCGAGGCCAATTTCTGTGAAGAAACTGTCTGAGGGAGATAGACCGACGGACCCGCAAACTGTGCTCACCTGTGTAAGGAGACGTGAGACGCGCTTTCACACCTCGGAATTGTAAGTAAATTCTGCTTCCACTTCTTGATCGTCTTCACCTAGTTCAAGTTCAACATTAATAAAGAGCTCATCATCACTTTTAAACCATAGTCCACGTCATATTTAACTCCTTCATATCCATAGTTAGGGATGTCGGCAAAGCCACTGAATCCAGATCTGAAATTATCCTTGCCCTTGACAGAAAAAAATTATCTCCTTGTCTGCACCGTATCCTATTGTCAAAATGCGCTCATCATTCTTGTAACCTACGCCAAACACTAATGCTGGCAGAGGTGTAAGTGTACTCTCAATTAAACTCTTGAAGTAGTAGCCATTATTTTCATGCCCCTCAAAGTGATTATGAACTTTCGTTCGAAGTCATTCAATTTTAGTTCGAAGACACCATCACGAGATTCAAGATTAAATTCGAGTTCAACTTGAGGTGGAACGTCCAGAGGGTTTCAATTAAAGACTCTCCGTCAATCTCAATGTATAACCTCTCACTTTCTGAAACCTTGCAAACCAAAGTTTATTTTTTAACCATCAAACTCCAGTTTAAAACCGGCTAACTTCTTAGGTTCAGTTCCACCTCCTGCAAGGAAGTCTTCTACATTATACGAAGCAGCTATCTTGATGGGGTTTTTTCGGGGCTGAGAAGGATAATTGGGAAATCCGACTTGCCTCCCGATATCTGCTCCCTTCGAAACTGTACTGAATATCATTTTTGATAATTTACTGTGGCTTGTGCCTTTGTCCCGCTTCCTTTGATATTTAAAGGTTTCACCCCTTCAAAAGGCGTTGTAAGAGTCAATCAAAGTCCCTTCTTCTTAGACTTTTTAAAAAAGTGAAATTTAAGTCAACTGTCCGGGGCCCGTGAATATTTGGTACCACTTTTTTCTTACTATCCCGATCGAACACTATTTTTAACTGATTCAAATTTTCGAAAGGTGTAGGAGTTTTCCTGACAATTTTACTTTCATCAAACTGCCCGTCCGTTGTATTCCACTCGAGGCCACTTTTTTAAAAGGAAGACATCTACCGTATCAGCAGTGACGTAAACCCGGGCGTGAGATAGCGATTCCAG
>WNWK01049988.1:0-13012 GCA_009830355.1 Cherax destructor
ACCAGTTGGTTCTCTAGGAGGCCGGCAGCCATAACCGCCACTGCGACAGCTAGTTAACACCCAGGTATTTAGTTGCTGTTGGGGAAAAGTGGCAGCAGGTGTGATGTAACTTGCCTATGTGTCCACCTGGTAGGCCTGGTCAAGGACTGGGCCGCGGGGGCGTTGACCCCGGAACATCCTCCAGATATACCGTTCCCAGACTGAACCTGGTGGTCATAGTGTTAAGAACGGAGGTAGTGGCGGCGGTGGTAGTAATGGAGATGTTGATGTTTGTGGTAGTGGTGGTGATAATGATTAGACAGAATGGGAAAGTCGGGCAAATGGATTTTCATTTTCTGACAGAACACAAAGTGTTGTAGTAAACAGCAAAATACAGCCTCAGCGAGGTAAAAAGCTCAGTGCCCCAAGACACTATCCTGGCACCTTTGCTGTTTCTCATCCTCATATCAGACATAGATAAAAACACCCGTCACAGTTTTGTATCATCATTGGCAGATGACACTAAAAAAAGAAGGAGTCACTTCGGTAGAAGACACTGAAAAATTGCAGGAAAATATAAGCACTGTCTGGTACTTTTATTTTCTAGTGGACAGTGAAGACCAACATGATTTATCAAAAGCACCAGTGTGACTAGTCTCAAAACTCTAAGACCGTCGCGTAAGCCACTAGGCGAGCTAGCTTCGGTCTTAGAGTTTGAGACTCTCTGACCGCGGGTTCGAACCCCACCCGTGGTATGGTTTGTTTGCAATCGTGTCATTACGATTTCGTGAGTCATGATGTTCAGTGATGGTAAGTTACACCTGCTTAGGATGGTAGCAATGAAGAACTCAAAGGGAACATTGTATACACAAACTGAAGAGGCTCGTCAAATAGAACGAAAGGAACAGATGAAACACCTAGGAGTAATTATGTCAGCTGATCTTTCTTTCAAAGAACACAAGACAAATGTCACGACAGCCAGGAAGATGATGGGGCGGATAATGCGAACTTTAAAAACAATGGTACTTTGGGAAGGCTAACTCCATGGTGGACTCACTCTCCAAAAATTGTTAGTTATCTAGGACGAAATTAATATTGCATATATGTTATTATTTATAAACTTGTTAGGATTAGAATGATGGGTAGCCTCAAGCTCTTTTTTCCATACTATAGTAATGTACAGGTTCTCGGAAAAACAAATATTTGGTGTGTAGTGTATTCCTTAAATATTCTTGATCTATTTATTGCATCCTCACTGGTATTCTTTTTATGGCCAGGTACAACAGGTCTTTGAACAGTACCTGAATTTGTAATAATGATGATGCTGGTGATGGTGATGGATGCAGTGATGATATTGATGGTGGTGAGGATGATGATGGTGGTGGTGGTGTTGATGGAATTAGTGGTGATGATGGATCCCATTCAACACTTTATGACCATTATAAAAACAATTAATATTAACTCTCTCTGTCTGTCTGTCTCTGTCTCTGTCTCTGTCTCTCTGTCTCTCTCTCTCTCTCTCTCTCTCTCTCTCTCTCTCTCTCTCTCTCTCTCTCTCTCTCTCTCTCTCTCTCTCTCTCTCTCTCTCTCTCTCTCTCTGACACAGCGTAGACGAGTACAACTTCCTAGTAGCTGCCTCATCCAGGAAGTGTTGATCGACTCACTACTTATACCTAAATAACGAGCGTTCAACAGCACAGTTTTTTATGTTCAAGCTGTGCGAGACTGGTGCTTGTGTTCACCGTAAAAACTGGACATTTGGTAGTACCTCTGACACGCTCCAGTTGTAGTGTGCTTTGGTATGTATGCTCATATACGGGAAGGGGAAGGGTTGAATTACAGCTCTCGTTCCTAGCCTCTCAACCTTCGATCGGATGGTATACTGGATTCTGTAACATCATGAGTTGTGTTATTATCGTGTACTCGTGGATCCCTGTATGGAGTTCCTCCTTCTTCCTCGACCTGCCTTCTTCCTTTCCTTTCTGCTGTGTCATCACCAAGGTTTAGGTCCACTTTTGTGAAAATTAAGTTTGTTTCGATCGCTGCACGACCCGAGAAAGGAATCCCATTATCTCATAAGCCCAGCCTCCTCTACATCAATTCGTGGTAAAGGAATAGTGTAGGGCAGCCACTAAAGTATAATGCAACGAATTATAATAATATGTATCCGTGTTTATGTATGTATGCATCAACAAAGCCATGAGGGTGGGATGGCTAGCAGTTCTAAACCTTTCGTGTTTTTCCCAGTGCTTCGTCAGGAGCTTGAAATATAAGGAAATTGAAAAATGAGGTGGAAACTCCAGAGGTCAACTTGCACGATGTAGCCGAGGTGAACAACAGTCAGAGAGATCAGCAAGACAGGTGAACAACAGTCAGAGAGATCAGCAAGACAGGTGAACAACAGTCAGAGAGATCAGCAAGACAGGTGATCGGCAAGACAGGTGATTGGGAAGACAGGTGATCGGGACAACAGGTGATCGGGAAGACAGGTGATCGGGAAGACAGGTAATCGGGAAGACAGATGATCGGGAAGACAGGTGATCGGGAAGACAGGTGATCGGGAAGACAGGTGATCGGGAAGACAGGTGATCGGGAAGACAGGTGATTGGGAAGACAGATGATCGGGAAGACAGGTGATCGGGAAGACAGGTGATCGGGAAGACAGGTGATCGGGACAACAGGTGATCGGAACAACAGGTGATCGGGACAACAGGTGATCGGGAAGACAGGTGATCGGGGAAACAGGTGATCGGAATAACAGGTGATCGGAACAACAGGTGATCGGGACAACAGGTGATCGGGAAGACAGGTGATCGGGACAACAGGTGATCGGAACAACAGGTGATCGGGACAACAGGTGATCGGAACAACAGGTGATCGGGACAACAGGTGATCGGAACAACAGGTGATCGGGACAACAGGTGATCGGGAAGACAGGTGATCGGGACAACAGGTGATCGGAACAACAGGTGATCGGGACAACAGGTGATCGGGAAGACAGGTGATCGGGACAACAGGTGATCGGGAAGACAGATGATCGGGAAGGAACATGATCGGAACAACAAGTGATCTGGACAACATGTGATCGGAAGAACAGGTGATCGGGACAACAGGTGATCGGGAAGACAGGTGATCGGAGCAACAGATGATACAATAATGGATATATCGTTCTATTGAGCGCTGCCTCTGATGGATCCAAATACGTAGGTTGTCTCACATAATATACCTTGTGACCCTCCGTGCTTGACCTCGTGACCCTCCGTGCTTAACCTCGTGACCCTCCGTGTATGACCTCGCGACCCTCCGTGCTTAACCTCGTGACCCTCCGTGCATGACTTCGCGACCCTCCGTGCTTGACCTTGCGACCCTCCGTGCTTGACCTTGCGACCCTCCGTGCATGACCTTGCGACCCTCCGTGCTTAACCTCGTGACCCTCCGTGCATGACCTCGTGACCCTCCGTGCTTGACCTCGTGACCCTCCGTGCTCAACCTCGTGACCCTCCGTGCATGACCTCGCGACCCTCCGTGCTTGACCTCGCGACCCTCCGTGCTTGACCTCGTGACCCTCCGTGCTTGACCTCGCGACCCTCCGTGCTTGACATCGTGACCTCCGTGCTTGACCTCGCGACCCTCCGTGCTTAACCTCGTGACCCTCCGTGCATGACCTCGTGACCCTCCGTGCTTGACCTCGTGACCCTCCGTGCTTGACCTCGCGACCCTCCGTGCTTGACCTCGTGACCCTCAGTGCATGACCTCGTGACCCTCAGTGCTTGACCTCGTGACCCTCCGTGCTTGACCTCGCGACCTCCGTGCTTGACCTCGTGACCCTCAGTGCATGACCTCGTGACCCTCAGTGCATAACCTCGTGACCCTCCGTGCATGACCTCGTGACCCTCCGTGCATGACCTCGTGACCCTCCGCATGACCTCGTGACCTCCGTGCATAACCTCGTGACCCTCCGTGCATGACCTCGTGACCCTCCGTGCATGACCTCGTGACCTCCTTGCTTGACCTCGTGACCCTCCGTGCATGACCTCGTGACCATCCGTGCATGACCTCGTGACCCCTCCGTGCATGACGTGCATGACCTCGTGACCCTCCGTGCATGACGTGCATGACCTCGTGACCCTCCGTGCTTGTCGACGTTTAGATGGGCATTTCGAATTATGAGTTTAGCTAGAGAATTACATTTAGATAAAATTATTGGGTACTTAGCAGTCTGAGTGAGGTATTCTGTAGCCTGAACCCACCCCTTATAACTCAACATCTAGGTACAATCCTACTTCTAATAACCCCATCTGGATACAACCCTATTTCTAATAACCCCATCTGGATACAACCCTATTTCTAATAACCCCATCTGGATACAATCCTACTTCTAATAACCCCATCTGGATACAACCCTACCCCTTATAACCCCATCTAGGTTCAAATTTACCCCTTATAACCCCATCTAGGTACAACCATATACTTAATAACCCCATCTAGGTACAACCCTACACCTAATAACCCCATCTAGGTACAACCCTACACTTAATAACCTCATTTAGGTACAACCCTACACCTAATAACCCCATTTAGGCACAACCCTACACTTAACAACCCCATGTAGGTACAACCCTACATTTAATAACCCCATATAGGTTTAACCCTACCCCTTATAACCCCATCTAGGTACAACCCTACACTTAATAACCCCATCTAGGTACAACCCTACATTTAATAACCCCATCTAGGTTTAACACTACTCCTTATAACCCCATCTAGGTACAACCCTACACTTAACAACCCCATCTAGGTACAACCTTACATTTAATAACCCCATCTAGGTTTAACCCTACCCCTTATAACCCCATCTAGGTACAACCCTACACTTAATAACCCCATCTAGGTACAACCCTACACTTAATAACACCATCTAGGTACAACCCTACACTTAATAACACCATCTAGGTACAACCGTACACTTAATAACCCCATCTAAGTACGACCCTACATTTAATAACCCTATCTAGGTTCAACACTACCCCTTATAACCCCATCCAGGTAGAACCCTACACTTAACAACTCCATCTAGGTACATCCCTACATTTAATAACCCTATCTAGGTTTAACCCTACCCCTTATAACCCCATCTAAGTACAACCCTTCAAAATTCAAATTCAAATTCTTTATTTCGAGTAATATACAAGGTGGGGTGTACTTATAATTATACATTTTATGAAGTAGATATTACAAGAATAATCACTTAACGTAAAACCTGACTAATCAATTGAATGTAATGTATGAATAAACGAATGAATGAATGTAAAACCTGTTATGAATAATACATACTTAGCTAATTATTTCCACAACACTTACATTATAATGACCACGTAAACTAACTGCAATGCAACTAATTGTTTTAAATTGTTATCTCACTCAATTAGTTGCATTGCTACAATAAATTGCTACAATTAATTGATATGTTCAACTTATATTCAAACTTTATAACATAGATATGCAACTTTACTTATTTTATAAATTATCAACCATAACTTTTTATTATTTTATTATTATTATTGCTTTAATTTGTTTAATCTGATTTAATTAATTTTATAATGAAGACAAAAGTACAAAACTATGTTTAAAAATGTCATGTCTAAACTATGCTCAAATTTCATAGCTTAAATACTCACCTTTACTCATTGTAAACTATCTACAAAAATTCTTACAATTTAGTTTTAAGTTAATTTTAAGTCTGCCCAAAATGCCCTGCATATTAGAGGCTTTTGGCGTGTACACCTCATGTAATCTCAATAACCAAATGTAATTCTTTGTATCATGTCCAAATAAATTATTATTATTATTATTATTATTATTATTATTATTATTATTATTATTATTATTATTAAGATGGCCAATAATATGCCTAGGTATGCCTAGGCTCTTCAGGCAGTCTTATGATAGGTCTTACTCAATAGCGACACAATGATTATACAGATAGTAAGGTTAGGTAATTGTAGAGATTAACTAGGTTTACAAAATTTAGGTACTGGAATTTAAACATTTAAGAATTTAGCAATTAGTTTATATATTAATGATAAAGGTGATGTATTTGGCATAATACATTTTCTATATTGGAGTGTTTTAGGCAAACTTATGACTAGCTTAAGAATTATGAAGCAATAGTTGTAATAGAATTTTGGTTAGTACTGTGCAAATTAGGGGGAATCACAGATATTAATAAGTGTATTTTGCTGTGGATATGTGCAAGATAAAGTAGTTTTCATGTGGTTAGCTACCGGTTGGCTGCGTAAGTGAGATAAGATGATTTTAACGGTGCTTTTGAAAATGGAGGTTGTGTCTGCAGTTCTAGAGTTTTCAGGCAGGGAGTTCCAGATTTTAGGCCCTTTTATGCGCATTGAATTTTTGTATAGATTTAGTCGGACACGGGGAATGTCAAAGAGATGTTTGTGTCTGGTATTATGTCTATGGGTCCTGTCACAACTGTCAAGAAAGTGTTTTAGCTCAGGGTTAAAGTTGGAATTTATGGTTCTATAAATGTAGATAGCAGAGTAGTAAGTTGTTGTGATAAAAACACAGGCCTCATTTCTAGGCTTTATTGAACACAAAATCCATGGTACATGTCTGCAACAGAAGAAAATACATCTAATGACTGCTGCTGCAGGACAGGTGATGTAAGGTGCATATGTCCTCAGAAAAGCTATAGCTACTGGCGACATATTTAAGCTTACCATGTAATCTGCATCACGAATGTATTTGTGTAAGAGCGAGACCACACGCCATGCTGGGCCATCGCCGTACTGTTTGTTGTTATTGTTAGGGGCCCCTGAGGTGGTGCCGTATTGTGTCCTGCTGCGGCTCTCCACAAGAGCGGTATCACTACAATCTCCCTTCTAAAATATCAGATACAGTAATCCTCCAAACGGTTAGGTGGGTGACGTACGTCCAGACCTTCGTACCCTTGAGCCTCTTCACGGGTTCGGTATTTTCTAGCGGGGTTTGACTATCTACTGGCGCATCCTCTATTTCAATAGGGGTAGCCTGAAAAGGCTTCCTGGAGAAACCGAAGCATCTTTCGAACATCTATTGGTGTATCTTGAGATTCCGCACTAACATTGGTTTCAACTGGGGCTAAGTGTCTTGTAGATACAGTAGTCTCTTCACCATTTTGGTAGCGAATGTGGGCATAATGCGGATTAGCTTGTAGGAGCTCTACCTCTTCCACTAAAGGATCCGTCTTGTTCATCCTACGGTGACTCTTCAGGAGAATGGGTCCAGGGTGACATAACCAGGTGGGCATGGAGGCTCCGAGAGGAACGACGTGAATAGTTGAAGAGTCTCTCATGAGGGGTAGCATTAGTAGCTGTGCACAGCAATGATCTAATAGAGTGAAGGGCATCAGGTAAGACAGTCTGCCAGTGTTGAACCGGTAGATTGCGAGATTTCAGTGTCATTGTAACTGACTTCCATATAGTACCATTGAACCGCTCCACTTGACCATTGCCTTGAGGGTTGTAGCTTGTTGTTCTGCTGCAAGCAATCCCTTTGTTAGCCAAAAACTCATGAAGTTCATTACTCATGAACGAGGATCCCCTGTCTGAATGGATATAGGCCGGCATACCAAAAATAGCGAATAACTGGGAAAGACAACTGATGACAGTTGAAGCAGTCATATTTGCACAGGGGAACACAAAAGGAAACCTAGAATATTCATCTACTATGTTAAGGAAATACCTATTCTGGTTTATGCTTGGTAGAGGTCCTTTGAAATCTATATTCAGTCTCTCGAAAGGCTGGGTGGCTTTTATGAGATGAGTTTTCTCTGGCTGGTGAAAGTTTGGCTTGCACTCTGCACATACTCTGCATGATCTGATCACTTGTCGCACCTCTTCCACTGAGTAGGCATATTCTTAGATTTAACAAAATGATACAGACGTGTAACTCCTGGGTGACACAAGGCCTTGTGGAGCTCTGAGAGTGATTGCAAATCATGACATGCTGCTCCACAGTGGGACCTAGAGAATGCATCAGGTGAAATGTTTTCTTCACCCGGTCGATACAGAATATCAAAGTTATAACACGATAGTTCCATCCTCCAGCGTAATATCTTGTCATTCTTGATCTTACTTTTGTGCTTCTTGTCAAACATATACATCACGGACCGTTGGTCAGTCCTTACAGTGAAATGTCTGCCTGTTAAATAATGCCTCCAGTGGCGAACTGCTTCTATGATGGCCTGGGCTTCCTTTTCTACAGCAGCATAGCACTTCTCTGATCCTTGAAAAGTTCTTGAAAAGAAAGCAACGGGACGTCCTGCCTGAGATAGGACTGCAGCAATGGCAACTTCAGATGCATCCGTTTCCACCTCGAATGGTAGGGACTCATCAATGGCCTGAACTACTGAGTTTTCAATATCCTGTTTGAGAGTATAGAAAGCAGTTTCTGCTTCCTTTGTCACAGGAAATATCGTGGTAGCACTCAGTGGGCGAACTTTACTTGAATAGTTGTAGATCCACTGTGAGTAATAAGCAAAAAGACCAAGAGTTCTTTGGAGTGACTTTTTGTCTTGGGGCATTGGAAGTTCCCTGAGAGGTCGAAGTCTTTCAGGGTCTGGGGATATTGCACCTCCTTCCACCACATAACCAAGGATGTTAAGCCTTTTAGTGGAAAAAGTGCACTTTTCTTCATTGTAACTGATATTTTTCTTCTTGGCAGCTTCCAAAACTTATCAAGGTTTGCATCATGTTCCTCCTGGTTCTGCCACAAATGGTAACATTATCTAAATATGCATAAGTTCCCATAAGTTGCTCTTCCTGAATGAGTGAATCCATAATTCGTTGGAAACAGGCTACCCCATTGGTAACCCCAAAGGGACTCTGGTAAACTGATAGAGGCCGTCACTAGCCTGAAACGCTGTGTATGGTTTATCTTCATTCCTTATAGGGACTTGATGATAGGCACTTCGTAGATCAATTGTGCTAAACACATAGTACTGAGCAATTTTGTTCACTGTATCATCAATTGAGGTAGAGGGTACCCATCAAGAAGTGTAAATTTGTTGATTGTCTCAGAATAGTCGATAGCCAGCCTCCGTTTCCTATAATCATCCTTGACAACAACGACCTGTGCACGCCACGGAGAATTACTTGGTTCTATAATACCCTCCTTCAGCAGCCTCTGAGTTTCTTTCTCAATGAACATCCTATCTTCATAAGAATAGCGGCGTGACTTAGCTGATATAGGATGACAATCCGCAGTAAGATTCGCAAACAGCTTTGACCACAGACAACGAGAGGAGGCAGTTCACCTCCATATGTTAAGGTAACACTACCATGACGCTTCTGAAAGTCCTGACCAAGGATCACATCAGAGCACAGTTGTGGCAGAACAGCTAAATGTACATTTTGGGATAATCCCTGTCATTAACTCTAAGGTTTACCTTACAAAACCCTAACGTCTGAATAGAGAGATGTTGATGCCATGGAAACGGTACCTGATGAGTGATGTACCGTCAAGGAGTGGCGTTTAACTACGTCAAGGTTGATGAAACTTTTGAGCTGCCACTGTCAATCAGACCATCTACTTCGTTCCTTTGATGAACACTTTCACAACTGCCTTTGACAGTGAATTGGAGCAGCCGCAGAAGTCACTGTTGCTAGAGTCGCCTGGTCGGAATGCATAGAAGCACTAGCTCTTGTTGATGTATTAGCACGACATACTTTAGCAAAGTGCCCTTTTCTTATGGCATTGATGGCACATTGCTTCACGAGCCGGACACTTTGGACGTGGATGTCTTGAAAACCACAAAAGAAACATTTTGTGCCTGCAGCTGCTGTCACTGAAGCAGGTTCCACGGTAACCTCATTAAAAGAGTCTTGTCGGGAGTTACAGCACTTACCACTCGAGAAGGCTGGGTAGTACTGTACACTTCAGAATTCTTCTGAGCTGAATCTAATGATCTTGCCTGGTCAAGGGTAGTGGCTAAGTCCAGAGTTTTATTCTCCAATAAACGCTGCCTTATTATTGGTGATTGCAGGCCAGATAAAAGCATCCCTGATGGACTCTTCACAATACTGAGAAGCTGTCACCGCTCGGAAGTTACAGTCCTTACCTAATATTTTCAATGCTTGAAAGTATTCCTCTAAGGATTCACCAATCTGCTGGCGGCGAGTTGCAAGACGATATCGTGCAAAGATTTCATTTGTGGGCTTAATATACTGAGACTTGAGGGCATTGATAGCATCTTCATAGGTATTACACTCAGAAATAACCTCATAGATTTTAGGTGACACAAAGTTGATGAGCAGGCTTAGTTTATCTAGATCTTCCTGAGGAAAGGCTCTCAAGAAGTTTTCGAAAGTCTTAAACCAGTGCTTCCATTCCTGAGCAGCCGTTGATACACTGGGGTCAGAGTCTAGCCTCTCAGGTTTCAGTAAACGCCCATTTTGCTGTGTAGTCTAGCTCAGAATCGCCACCAGGTAGCCCAGGATATTTGTGTTCAATAAATTGTTGTGATAAAAACACAGGCCTCATTTCTAGGTTTTTATTGAACACAAAACCATGGTACATGTCTGCAACAGAAGAAAATACATCTAATGACTGCTGCTGCAGGACAGGTGATGTAAGGCATATGTCCTCAGAAAAGCTATAGCTACTGGCGACATATTTAAGCTTACCATGTAATCTGCATCACGAATGTATTTGTGTAAGAGCGAGACCACACGCCATGCTGGGCCATCGCCGTACTGTTTGTTGTTATTGTTAGGGGCCCCTGGGTGGTGCCATTGTGTCCTGCTGCGGCTCTCCACAAGAGCGGTATCACTACATAAGTATGGATGTTCTGGACAGTGAGTAAGTTTAGGTCTTTGAAGAGTGGGGACGGGGGTGCTGCCTAGCGTTGGATTGCGTGATAATTCTTACTGCGGCTTTTTGTTGGGTTATTGGCTTTAGGTGGGTAATTGCTGTTGATCCCAGCACAAATGGCATATGTGAGGTAGGGATAGATGAGTGAGTAGTATAGGTGAGTAGGGCTGATTGTGGTACTTAATAACCCCATCTGGTACAACCTACTTAATAACCCATCTAGGTACAACCCTACATTAAACCCCATCTAGGTACAACCCTACACTTAATAACCATCTAGGTACAACCCTACACTTAATAACCCCATCTAGGTACAACCCTACACTTAATAACCCCATCTAGGTACAACCCTACACTTAATAACCCCATCTATTACTGACGGGTGATCCTGTCTTAAAATCTATACAGATGAATTTCCAATTCATCTGTATAGATTTCCTGGTTTTTTTATTCAGTATATTAGAGGATGTGAAAATTGATAATTAATACCCATTTTACTGATAACTTTAAGTACTACTCTCATTACATTCATTAGTTTGTGCGACGATGTAAAGTGCTTAATATCTACCTCGGGTTTAGGCTGAGAGGAAGCTACGACTACCTCGTGTGCTACATCGACCTATTTGTTGAGGTCACTTGTTGTAGTTTACTAATCAACTTTACCCTTAACCCATACTAGTTTGCTCTTTATCTGATAAGTAAGACAGTTTATTCCGAAACGTTTCGCCTACACAGTAGGCTTCTTCAGTCGAGTACAGAAGAGTAAGCAGAAGCAGTAGAGATGTGAAGAGATTAACGTCCAACCCTGGAAACGTAGTTTTGAGGTGGTCATCCCTGGAGAAGAGTTTTCTCCAAGTCTGGATCATTGTTCCAGTTAATAGTTAATAGTCCAATCCGAGCCGAAACGAGAACCCCAAGGTAATAAGTCACTTTGTCTGACATTTTTGGGTTATCCCAGGTAATCCAAATGCTGCTATGTAAACAATTTATGTAACTATTTATGTGCATCTGAATAAACTTACTAAACAATATTGTTTAAATAACATTGTTTACTATTAAAAAGTCGTTTTCTTTTCAAAAACATTCAAGAAAATTTGGGTAAATTTTGAGGTAACTATAATAAAACTAAGTTTCAACACCTACTACACAACATTTGATAAAAAAAAATTTTAAGTTAATAAGAATTTCTAAATAGGGGATTAAAGAGCTTTGAACGTGGTCACGTAAAAGAAAAAAGTGAAATCTGCATCAGTATATGTTGTATCATGTACATGTAGAAATAAAGATTATTATTATTATTTATTATTATTATTATTATTATGATGATTATTATTAATATTATTTTTGGTCGATCACCATGCCCAGCCCTTCTAGGGCAGGGGTAGGTGCCAAGGCTGGAGCTTGCTACCATCTGCGGCTCCCGGGCCTGCCCCCCCGTCAGCCTCCTTGGGGGGGGAAGGTGGAGACCAGAGGGGCCACAACACTACCCCGGGGGCGAATATGCAGGCCGGGGACCAGTTGGTCCCACCGCTGAGGGGGACCCCCCCATGGGGGACTTCGGTCTCTGCTACCCCCGCCAGGGGGGCCCGGGGCCGGGGCGCCATCTGGGAAAAACCCGGGCTGGGAGATTTCCCAGTGAATCAACACCTCCTCACCTTAATATTATTTAAACTAAAATTCATATTTATTTAATAAAAAAGGTAAACCATGAATTTTCAGCCCTTTAAAAAAACGAAATACCTGTTACTGGGCTTTCAACATGCTCTCAAGCGTCACCCATTTCTGAAAACAATGTATCATGTTGAAATATATTTGTATTTATATTGTAAAAAGCAATATACTGAAACATAAGCCATCAAGCTTCAAACCCCAAAATAGCATTATCAGGTTATCAACATGGAAGGTTTTAAACAATGAGCCCGAAATATAGCAAATAAAACAGCATTTCTAAATTTTCTGTTTTTTGTTAAAGCAAAAAACGTAAAACATTTAAGCCACCGAAATAACTAGTTTTTGTACCCCCCTTTCCCTCCTGTGGACGGTAGGGAAGAGCATATGGATAAAAAAAGGCCTAGGGGTAGGCCCCCCAAAAGGGTTTAAAAATTGCATTTATGTTTATATCTACAGTTCCTTATTGTTAGAGCAAATTTAGGGAAAATTTTTT
>WNWK01049989.1:0-13012 GCA_009830355.1 Cherax destructor
CTGCATTTGCTGCATCACCCCCAATCGTCAGGGAAGGATCTCCCCTTTCAGTCTGCATAAACTCTGTTCTTTTCTCTTGTCATGTGGCTCAGTTGTGGGTAAAGTATGATGACATTGGTAAACAGAGATACATTTCTAATACTCTTGGAACTATGTTTCTCAGAGTTTAATATAAAATTAGTGATCTTTTTTTTTTTTTGTGAATGTGTTTTGGGAACCCACTCCATATGATTAAATCCCAAGTCCATCTCTCGATCCACCTTGTTTACTGCACCATTGTAATCGGAATGGGAAGTTACTAAATTCAGTTTCAGTAAATTTGAAGGTTTTCCCTCTTGATGGAGGACATTCAATAGTCCCCAGTAAATTTTTTTTGTTTTCTAATTCCCCCCTTATCTGAGGGCTGTGCTGTTTATGGCTGCTTTGTCCTTATTGTTGTTGGCAAATTGGTCACAGATTGTTCAAACAAGCTTTTCCCTTTATTCTCTCCCGTTGGTCAGAAGTTGGGTTTTTAGGGACTTGTTGCTTTTATCGTCACTTTCTATTCGGGAGTTTTAACACTACACACACACACACAAAAAAAAAAAAAAAAAAAAAGGATACTGGGTTAATCAAAACGCGGACAAACTTACTTTCTTTTGGATAGGGGAGTGCTTAGTGCACAAGTCAGCGGGACGTAAGTGACACACACACCCCAGAGATGTATCGAATGTAAAAAAATTTAGATATCCGCGGAGGGGGTGTGTAGGGAAATTTTCTTACTTATTTTGCGGATGCGGATGCATATGTGGATATCTGTTTGCAGAAAAATGCGGATGCGGATGTAAGAAATTGTGCGGATGTTCCGCGGATGGGGAATGCAGATGCAGATATTGGATACACCCTACTAGGAAATGAGATGTAATGGAGGGAAAAATTTTTGGGATATATGCGGATGTGTTTGAGGATGAAGTGACCCTCTGTGGGCCAGCATTTTTATTTGATAACTGACTTTATTTCGTTGATATCATAATGCTGTACGAATTGTTCCAGACTCAAATCATCCTGGGGGTATATGATCTCAGATTAAGTGATGTTCTGGGGAAGGGTACACCATAGTGAAGTTGCTGCTTTCTGCCCGTCTTGGGTATAGAAGCTTGCTTCTCGTTGCCCTCAAGTGGAAATGTGGTTTTAAATGTTGGCCTTGTACAAAAGAAAGGCCCCCCAAACCCCCTCCTGTGTTGAAGGCTCTGCTGAAATGACAATCTACCCAGGAGGGGCCCGGGTGATAGATGAGACGTCTTGCTCTGTTCTCTACTCTGTCAAGCAGTCCAGATGAGATGGGGGCAGGCAAACCAAGACAAGTGGAGCATACTTGGTGTCCTCTACAGAATTTTGCCCCCTATTAAAAATTCGAACGCAAAGGGCAAATTCCTGCCTTTTTTTGCAAGTTTTAAAACCATGGTTCTTATGGTCATTTTAATAAATTTCACCCGGGGGATCTCTTCTTTTCCCCTTTTTCTCTTCTCTTCTTCTCTTCTCTCTTTCTTTCCCTTTCCCTTTTCTCTCTTCTTTTTTTCCCCCTTTCTCTCCCTTTTTTAAAAAATCTTTTTCCTTTCCCCCCCCACACACACACAAAACACAGACACCCCTTTACTCCCCCCCTCCCTTTCTCTCCCCATCTTATCTTCACACTCTCATACACACACAGACAAACACACACCCATCATACACACACGTATAAAAATGGTGGCCCAGGGGGTCGGAGACTCAGGAAACAAGAGGAAGATAGGCTTGGGGGGGAGGGGGGAAATGGAGAAGCAGGGAAAAAAATGGCCCAAATGCGGAAAAGAAAACTAGATGAGCTTTCCACGAGAATGTAGAAAAATGGAGGCAGAAAGAAGAAATATGAGCGCGAGCGAAGCAAGAAATATACTGAAGCGAGATAGGGCCACAGGGGGCCCCGGATCTAAAAGGGGCCCCAACATTAAACAAGGGTTCCAAAGGAAAGGAGACAAACTTACAATGAGGGCCCCAACAGGTCACCAGGAATGGCCGAGGGAAAGAAAGGGGCAACATTTTGGCACAGAGACAGCAGGGGGAGGGGGGGAGGGATTTAGAGGGGGCGGTGGAGGGGACAGGCCCCTGGAGGGGGACCAGGGCCCCCAGGAGATAAAGGGAAATAAGAAGAGGCAATGGCTATTTTAAAAGAGATCTAGAGACGTGGAGGGAAAAACAAAGGTGGAGAGGAGAAATCAATCTTCATCCACGGGCTTGGGGAAGGAAGACGGATGAAAGATGGCTGAAAGAAAAAAAACAGATTGAAAATATCATCAAACAAAAGGAGAGGACAACATGCTGAGCTGATAAATTTTAAGAGAATATGGGGTTTCTCGAAGGCAGAAATCGGAAGTCAAACTGATTTTCAAGACAGAAATTGTGGGGAAAATGATCTTTTAGGCGAAACCACGTTTAAAAGGGAAACAACAACATTAAAGTGGGTGTTCCTTTTTTCCATAACAGAACGAGGAAGAACGACAACAGCTGAGAGAGAGGACACAGATGAAAGGGGCAAGAAAGAGATACAAGGCTAAGTCAGTAGAGAACAACCAGAGTCGAGTGGGAGGCAAGCACCCAAAAAACCATACTCAGAACCCGCCAGCCAAACACTCACCAAAATCACAACCCCCCCCCCCAAACGCAGTAAATTCCATAGCCCCCTGCCAGAACCCCCACCCCCACCCCAAAAAAAAATACAGTGTTAGGGGGGAGAGGAAGGATGATACACCAATGCTGATGGTAAAACAAAAAGGGGGAGGAGGGGAAAGAATCACAGAGGCATCACCAGACATCATAGCCCTCACAGAAACCAAGCTCCCAAATTCATAAAAAATTCCATCTTTCCAACGGGATATCAGATCCTGAGGAAAGACACAGGGGGCACGGGGTTAAGTTGGGGGAGAGGACAGAGGGAAAGGAAAGGGTTTCAAAAAGGAACACTTGACTGAGGGGCCAAGGTGGGATTGCAGGATGTGTAACCCACCACAAATAGTAAGAGGCCCAAAACAAAAATATGATGAGAGTAATAGAGAAATGGTTTATAACTGGCTGAAGTGGCCAGAAAGGCCCATTTGGGCGGGCAAAGCTACGGGTTGTGGGCGACTTCAATCAAAAAAAATCGAGGAAAACCGGGAGCCAAAAGGTGCCCAGAAACGTGGGGGGCAAAAATAAAGGGGGGTGGGGTAGGGAAAAACCTCATCTGCACGTTAGGGACACTACCACAGAAGGGGAAAAATGAACCAGCAACACGGGACCTAGTATTCACCTTGTGTAGAAACATATTGAGGACATTCATACAAAAGGCCCTCAGTGGATCACGTGGTTCTAAGCTTCGAATACATAGTAGCGTTACAAGGGAGAAGGAGGGGGGAAGGGCTGAAGAATGAAGCCAAACTACAAGAGTGGGAATACACAGGCATGGGGAATTTCTCCCGAGGCCCTGTGGGACAGAGAACTGGCAGGGAAAAAGAGAAAATGAGATGATGGAATATGTGACAACAATATCAAGGGAAAGGGGGAGGGGGGTTACCAAGGGCAAAGACATGATGAAAAGGGGAGAGAGGCTAAAAAAAATGCGGTAAGAAGGAAGTATAGAAGGAAAAAGCCCAGGAGAACAAGGAGAGTAGTCGAAGAGCAAGAAATGAATATACAGGTAAGGGGGGAGGAAGACAATACAAAAATGACATAGCAACGAAAGGTAGTCTGACCTGAAGCTATTGTACAGTCACATCGGGAAAAAAACAACAGTCAAAGACCAGATAATCAGGCTGAGGAAGGAAGGAGGGATTTTAAAAGAAATCCTTGGAAGGAGGCTCAACATGAGATTAAAAGAAGTATTCACGGGGGAGTCAAAAGGGGACCCCAGAAAGACGGGGAGGGGGGATACACCAACAATGCTGGACACGATACATACAGAGGAGGAGGTAAAGAGGCTGCTAATCAAACTATTTTCTCAAAGGCGATGGCCCGGATAACATTCTTTGTGTTCTGAAAATGGAGAAAAGGGATTTG
This sequence comes from Cherax destructor, assembly GCA_009830355.1. NCBI lineage: Eukaryota > Metazoa > Arthropoda > Malacostraca > Decapoda > Parastacidae > Cherax > Cherax destructor. Next base: position 4,051 of record WNWK01049989.1, read on the forward strand.
CATTCCATTTTAAAACAATCTTCAAAAATCTATCGAAACGGGGCGACTACCTGAGGCAGGGAAGACAGCAAATGACCTATTTTTAAAAAAAAAGGAAAATAGACATGCAGCATTAAACTCACACCAGTGTCACTGCATGTATGCAAAGTCATGGAGAAGAGTGGCGCAGAGTGCACGGATTCAGAGACGGAAATTCTGTGTCACAAACCTCTAAGTTCTATGACAACGTGACAGCAGTAAGCCAAGAGAGGGGGGAGAGGGATAGATTGGTTTTCGCACTGTAAGAATGTTTTTTGACACCCCACAAGAGTATCAAAAGCTGGAGGACCAGGCAGGTATAATAGAGAAGGCACTGCAACGAATCAGAGAATAGAATACCTGACGGGAAGGCATGGAACGTGATGACGTGTCAGAGTGGGCGGGGGGGTTCCACAGGGGTCAGTACGGGGATGGTGCTGTTTCTGGTATATATGAATGACATGACGAAATGAATAGATTCAGAAGTGTCCCTTTTTGCAGACGTTGTGAAGTTAATCAAAAAATTCAGTCAAAAGAGGATAAGGCAGGAAAAGAGGGATCTGGACAGGCTACAGGCCTGGCCCAGAAAATGGCTCCGGGGTTCACCCCCCCCCCCAATAAAAATTGGGGAAGGGCAAAAAACAGAGTACAGTCTGGGGGGCCAAATCTACAACAATCATTCAAAAAAAAAGTTTTGGGTAGAAATTAAAGCACATCTCTTGGGGACATCAACAAATAACTCCCAGCATAGGGACCCCAAGAAAACCTGAAAGTTTCCGACATCTCATTAATTAAGGAATCGTTCGGGATCTGTAAAAGAGTACGTCAGGCCCAATTGAGTACGCAGCACCATTTTGGGAAACCCAAACACCTGGTCAAACATGTTGGGAAATTAGAAAAGTAAAAGTTTGAAACGAGATTAGTACCGGAGCTAAGGGGCATGTCATACGAGGAGGGTTAAAGGGGAAAACGACCCGACGACACTGGGGAACGGGGAGAAAGGGGATAGATAAGAATATAAAAAACTGAAAGGGAATGACAAGGTGGGCGGAGACAGGATTTCCAGAGATAGGGCACAGAAGGGGGGCACAATTGGAAGTTAAAGACTTAGAAGAGCCCCGGGGTGTTAAAGTCATTGACTTGCCTGGAATTGGGAAAATGCAAAATCATGAAGATTGGGAAAGGAAAGAAGACCGCAGACGGAGTACAGTCTAGGGGGCCCGAGACACAAAACCCAATCAAGGAAAAAAATCTTGGGGTAGTTAACACCAGGGAAAATCTCCTGAGGCGCACAGCAACCAAATAACTGCTGGGAAGGGGGCCTAGCAACCTAAGAACAGCATTCCGACATCTTAATAAGGAACGTTTAGGGCCCTGTACACTGTGCGTATATTGGAGTATCAGCCCAGTTTGGAACCCAGCCAGCCAAGCACGTAAAGAAACTAGAGAAAGTGCAAAAGGGTTTTCACAAAACTATCCCGGGGCTAAGGGGTATGTCCAGAGGAAAAAATAAGGGAAATCGACCTGACTACACTGAGGACAGGAGAGATAGGGGGACATGATAACGACATAAAATACTGAGAGGAATTGACAAGGTGGACAGAGACAATGTTCCAGGATGGGACACAGCAACAAGGGAAATTTTGGGAAATTGAAGTCTCAGATGAATCACAGGGATGTTAGGAAGTATTTTTTCAGTCCAAAAATGGTCAGGGGAATAGTTTGGGAAGGGGGAAATGGAGACAGGATCCATTCTTAGCTTTAAAAGTGGTGTGATAAAGCTCATGGCGCAGGGGGAGTGACCCAGTAGAGGCCAGGAAGAGGCGGGGCCAGGAGCTATGAATCGCCCCCAATTAAAAAGTGAGTACACACACACACACACACACACCCCACGCACCCCACACATACACACACGCACGACCCACACACACACACACACACACACACACACACACACACACACACACACACACACACACACTTTGACCCTGTTCTTGGGATATGTAAATGAAATAACGGAAGGGGGACTCAGAAGTGTCCCTGTTTTCAGATGAGTGAAGAAAGAGGAGAATTAAATCTGTCAGAATCAGGCAGGACTACAAAGGACTTGGGCAGGTACAAGCCTGGTCCAGCAACTGGGTCCTTGAATTTAACCCCACCAAATGCAAAATTATGAAGATCGGGGAATGGCAAAGAGGACCGCATGCAGAGTATAGGTGATCAAAGATGCAAACCTCACCAAGGAAAAAGATCTTTTGGTGAGTAAAATCCGAGCACATCTCCGAGACGCATCAATCAGATAACTCCCAGCGTACCAGCGTCTGGCAAACCTAAAAAAGGGTTCAAAACCTCAGAAAGGAATCGTTCAAGACTCTTAAACCGTGTACGTTAGGCCCATTTTGGGAGTATGCAGCACCATTTTGGGAATCCACCCCTGGTCAAGCATTTAAAAATTGGAAAGGAAAAGGTTTCCCAACAAGACTAGTCCCAGAGCAAAGGGGGATTGTCCTCGAAGAAAAGGGGGAAATCGGCCTGGACACGGGAGGAAAAGAGGGTCGGGGGTGACATAAAAACCATATAAAATGGGGAATTGTCAAGGTGGACAAAGACAGGGTTTTAAAGATGGGACACAGAAACAAGGGTCACAAGGGGGTTTAAAGAGTTTCGAAATGGAATACCCTAAAAAGTGACGTAGTGGAGGAAACCATTCATAGTTTTAAGACGAGGTTTGATTAAGCTTGGAGCGGGAGAGAGAGGACCTAGTAGCAGTCAGGGGTGGGGCCAGGAGCAGACTCGACCCCTGCAACCACAAATAGGTGAGTACAAATAGGTGAGTACACCCCTTTTTTCCCTACGTAGTACTTTCGAATATAATGAGAGTAACGTGCCGATGGACAGTTTATTAAAATACCAAAATTGTACAGAATATAATAAAAAAAAAAAATAGAATTTTAAAATGAAGTGTTTAAGGACACAGTTAATGAAGAATTTTGTGTCGTAATTAATAGATTCAGAAACTATGCCCCTACGGGTGTGGGAGACTAATTCCAGCATCATTACTTTCCATTGTATATAATGTTAACCCCAGACATCTTTTTTTTTTCAGTGAAGTTTTGACTTTTTTTGGGAAGTATTAATTTCCCAATTGTGATCTTTTAAAATAAAAACAAAAGCACTGTGGCGGAGTTCATAATGACAAATCGTTTCAATCCAGAAAAAGGCTAGAAGTTTGACGGTAATCATCTGGATTTGTAATAGATATCGCATTTAGTAAAAGGATGCATAAACAAAACACCAATTCAGAAAAAGTTAAATGAATTTAAGTTAAATATTTAATATAATTTATTAAATAAAAAATAATAGCTATCCACCAACGAGTATTGGATAATATGAATTAATAATAACACAGCTGTAGCATCAATATTGCTTTATATATAATTCTGACATGTTATTATTAAATTAATAGATCATGTAAAGGGATGCTTATATGTTTCTTACTAGTTCAACTGAATGCACATAATCTTTCCCCCCCTAGACGAATTCATTAATGTGTTGTGTTAATAATGATATATTAAAAATGAATGAATGCTTCTCATACAAATTGTCAGCCACAGAAATGCAAGAATGGTTTGGTATGAATCATCTCTCCTTTTATTGTAAGAAAATACACGTAACTCACTTTGTGCCCCATAGCATACAGGTCATCAAAATATTTTCATAAACAGAACTGCTACGTACCATGTATATTCTAAAAAAATCTGTCATATGTATTTAAAATTAAAAAAAATATATATATTAGCACCACTAGCAGTGGACTCCAAGGCATAATGAAAAATATTTTCAGTAGTATTTTATACGAAACAGCTAATTTGAAACTTGGTCTGCAGACTACCAGCCCATGTATTTACCATTTATTCTAAATGTGTCAGGGATACCACAGAAACTTGGGTAGAGAGTAGCAAGGCTCTTTCCACTGACGATGGGTTTCCAGTGTCGACTGAGAAAGGGTAATTCATATTGCAGTGTGCAATACAGCTGTATCATCACATACTATAAATACAGAGATAAATGAGCTTCTTTATTTTCTTGTGCGACTTGTATGCTATAACATGGAGACCCTGTAATTTATTTGCGCATGACATGTGTGTGATAATTTGTCAAAGACAGGATGTAAGCCATGACAAAGGTTTGTGTGCTTCAACTGCTATGCAGCATCATGACACACTTCCTTTAATTGGAAACCAGAACTTCATAAAAATGTATTTGCAAATTAAAAAAAAATAATAAAATAATAATTACATTTTCTGGTAAAGTTGTCAGTGGCTACACACAAGTAAAATCGGCTTCTTGACAGACTTCCTCATTATCATTAATGCAAAACAAGGTGGCAAATGCTCGGACTTAAACCGACCAGGAACTGAAGAGTAGATATTGATTAAAATAATTTGGATGCAAGGACTTTGGTCAGTTCAAAAGAATGAGAAAGCACACTTTATATATCAGAGAATGAAAGTCATTAGTAAAGGTCAAGTGAAGGTGTCAGGTCATCTAATTGCTGTGTCATATGGCAGCTGTGAAGAATCTTGTTCTAGTTTTGAGAAGGTTTATTCTCCAGTCCTTTGGTCTATGGTGTTGGAATTAGCAATTAAGGAGGTTTTATTGCAGAGACACCTATCTCTTTTCGTTTACTTGCAGATTATTTCATTGCTCTTGTACATGAGATGGCTTTCTTTATACCTTAGTGTGGCACAAGTATTCCTGGAGTCATCTCGATCGCAAGCACATTTGTGTTTTGGAAATCGTGTGGAAATAGTCCCCCCTGATTCAACTACGTAGATCTAGCTTCCCACAATTTTTGGCATTTGCTTCTGCTTCTCTGTTGAGTGTATCAAAGTTCTTTCTTCCTGGCGAGGTCTATGATGGAAGAAATGGCCATGGCAACTATATGGATATTACTTTTAGACTCCAAGAAAATGCTCGACTTTCTGAATGACACTAATACTTATCAATCCATCACAAAGCTACACCCAAACGAATATGCTAAGATTTTGCAGAAAACATTCCTCTTGTGTAGTTTCCCAGGGATGTATACATAACACGACTATATTTATACTAGTTATTAATGGTTTTGCATCACAATTATCACCATGTATTTGGTCTTCCCAATATGGGAATGATTTCGCCCTTTATTGCTGGCACCAGCACTACATTCCTGAAATCTGCATAATTAGGCAGACTGATTTTACTCAGTTTTTTTGTCATATTTAACCTTGGATGCCAATAGGTGAGTTCTTAGGCTTCATTCTGCCTTGGTCTCAAAACTTGTTACTGCAGTAGATATTTTTTCTTGATTTAATGTCACTCGTCATCAGTAACTGTATTTGTCTTTGAGAGCTTCCCATTTTTCCCAGTCAAAAGTCATTAAGCAAAGTATTATATGCCTTCATGGCAAGATCGCTGAAATACCTATGCATCCGTTATCTTGGTGACCTCGATTGTCTTCGTGATCCTGCGACCTACAAAATTTTAACTGACGTTAATAAAATAAACACCTTCCATTACCGTTCCCCTTTATTACGATCATTGTAGTATCCCTCAGTGAACCTCCCCTTTCTGTTCATCACGTTAATTACGTTTACCTCCCACAAGGAAAAATCTTACTTTATATACTGTTTATAGACTAGCTTACAAACTGTTGCTTTATATTTTGCCAATTAAATCACCTTTTCTGTTTGTATTTCACCTCATCTTGTATCTAGTTTACATACTGTTCCTCCATATTCTACTCAGTTTTTCCCATCTTTGTATAACTCAACAGTTGCCTTTATAACATACCCAATTTTTAGCTATAATTTTCATTTCACCTTTTAGTATATACATTTTTTTACTGCTTATAATGTAGTTACTTTACTTTTTATTTTACCATATAACTTTTAAAATTTCATCAAAGTCACTACCATTATGAACTATATATACTGTTTATAAATGCTAATATTGATCCCAACCCGACCTTAACTTCCTCTTAATTCTCTACAATAATCTGCTTACAGCTAACCAGGACTACAAATACTACACAACTAGCCGAGTGCCAACAATCTTGGTAACATCTCAATTTTTAGTTATAATGTCTGAACTTTGAAGAAGCTCATTACTAGTAATTGTTTCCTTAAATCAATTGCAAAGGCCATGAAAAAAAATCTGGCTTAACTGTTAGTGCACAAACAACCCGGTGTTTTTTTTATTCTGGTGAAACGCTCTTGGTCAAAGAAACTGAAGCTACGCTTTTTCTTTCAGGTTTAGGTTTTCGCTATGAAAATTATAAATTCAAACCTTGCACAACGTCATACATCAATATGTTAAAGTCTCTGTAAAATATTAGTTAAACAAGTTCATTTCACAAACCAGCAGGAACCATCAGAGAGACAGTGAAACTGGGCAACAATTAGCTGGACACTGGACACAACACAAGGGTGTGTTACATGTCGTGAGTGGACACTGGAGGAGGGTAGGGGAGAGAAGTGGCCGCTCCTGGGGATCCCCTTCAGACAATTACTCCAGCAAGCGACACGAAGACAGGGCCATTATATGCAGAAGACAAGATGGAAGACACTGGAGAGAAGAGCGAGGGTGGGATCACCACTCTGTGTCGTGTATCTCACAGCTACAGCGAGACGCTACTGCCACCTCCAGGTGTTCATACCAACGCTTCTCTTCATCGGATCTCTGTAAAAGAAAAAAATTGCAAGGTGACATTTTCAAACAAAAACATATTGACAAATAAGTACAATTATATATAGCAAAAAATCTTTGTTAGCTACCGAGAAGTTTGAAAATAATCTGATGATCATATAGCAACATTTTTCTAGCATTCGGTTATATTAAGTTCAGTATTATTTAGTTTATATCTGACAACCACAAAAAAACTTTCCAAATAATTTTGAAGTTCCCTGCTGTCCTTAGAATTTGAAAGCCAATTTGTGATTCATCAGCCAACCTACAAATGTCACTATTATTCCCCTCATCTACATCGTTTAACTCTGAATGTAAATAACAAAGAGCCCTGAACATGTTCCATGTAGAATGCCACCTGTATTTGGCAACCATAATGATAAAATCAGTTCATCAACGCATTTCAAAACTCTGTTATGGATTTGCGATCTCTTTCTTCCTTTGGCTTTCCTAATTACTCTGCCACGCCTCTGCTTTGTACATCGATGGCTCTAAATTCAGTGTTGGAATGGGATATATAACAGATTCTCCAGGTCTCTTGATTCAAGAACAATATTTTCACAGAAGAGTTGTATAGGCTTTTCGCTGCCATCACTCATATTGTTATGTTGTCATCAGCATTTTTATTTTTTTGAAGTCTCAGACTATCAAAGGGCGTCACAAGCGATCCGTAGCTTTGCCTCTTCACATCTCGTCGTATTTATTATTGTTTCGCTTGTTGAACAGACTCACTGGGATCAAAGTCTTGTAATCTAGCCATTAGACTTAGACTTCTCTGCGCAATGGGAAATTCAAGGACATCCAATCTTCCATAGAGTAGTCTTTATCGAACGTTTTTCAATACTTTCTCAGTGGCTTCAAGCTCACTGACATCTGATGATTTGATACTGGGAAGTACTATACGGGTTTGGAAATAGTCCATGTACAAGTTTTTTTTTATTTAAAAAAAAACACAAAATAATACAAACATGCACATACAAAAATTAAGGACAAAACATAAGTACATAAACAATACATAAGAAAAGAACCATAACAATAACACTAAGTACACACAAAAAAAACTTGAAAACCCAAGGTTCCAGTTGTCACTCCTTAGTAAAGCCCACACAACCAACACAAATTTAGCCTCATTGAGCTGGCCAACCAACAACCATAAGATCTACAAGTTGATAACATTTCACTCATCATGAATATAAAACAAATAAAAGCTAATCATATAATAAGAGTTCACACATTGGCCATTATGCAAGCCTAGAACCCATAACAAATAACGGACACAGCCATCACAGACAGACCACCATCTTCAATGGGAGCCCATCTGCCAGGTCCACCATCACAGACGGCATCCTGCTAGCGCAGAATCTCGCTTTTAATAATAATATGGAAACATATCCAAAACATTACAAAAACCCCCAAGACAGAAGAAATTGCACCCTAATACTATGTTACAAAATGAAATTGACACATAACCTGAACAGGATATATTAATATAAAAACATATATATATATACATGATAAAACTTTACATATATTAACGAAAGATTCAACAAAACCCCTAATACCTACACTTGGAAATTATACGTTTCCCTGTATCAACTCTCACACATGTGAAAAGGACATCTGGCGATAAAGCCACACATTCCTACCCACAAAAACATCGAACTTTAGCTCAGGGAAATTACAGTGTCTCTTTTCTCCCAAGAATGCTGCCACTCACAATCTATAACAGTACATACCACAGTCTCATAAGAGAGAGGCCCTAAGCCTAACCATACAATATATATTGTATGGTTAGGCTTAGGGCCTCTCTCACCATACTATAAACAATACAAGATAATTCTTCCACAAGGCTCATGAAAAAACTTGATGAATAGAAGGTGCAGTTCCTCCCCCAAAAACACCTCAGGAAAAACCCCAGTTTCCCAAAAAAAAAAATCAGTCACCACATATGCTCAAGGTACACCCCCCCACATGCTCATTCATCCACACCACCCCATTCCCCCGTCACCTGTCAACACCTTCACTGTACTCTGTCCCCCAGGGTCCACCCCCACCAAACACACTCCTGTACCATTCAAGCCCTAAACCTCACCTCACCTCTAGGACCAGCCCCTCAAGAAGTGACCCCAACCACACTCCGGGAAAAATCTCTACAGTTAAATTCCTATATCCCTCCGAAAAAACAGAACCCCAAGCCCTCCATCAACTCCCGTTT
>WNWK01049990.1:0-13012 GCA_009830355.1 Cherax destructor
TGGATATGCTGAATATTGAAAGACAGAGTAAAACAACTTAAATTAAATCAAGTTTATAAAATTGCTCACAGTGTCCAGAATATCTTGCTGCCAATTTTGTCAAGGTTGGGAACCAAAGCAGTCATAGTACTAGGGAGAGAGCATAACTTTATAGTACCCACAGTCAGTGGCCAGGCTTCAAACACCTTTTATTGTACAGCAATAGAAGAATGGAACAGACTGCCTGCACATGTCAAAGCCAGTTATAGCATCAGCCAGTTCAATAAGAGAACCAAAAGGTACCTAATGAATGTAGCGACAGAAAGGAGGAGAATTATTTTTTATTTTTTTTAGCTAACACACATGTACGTATATGTAAATAACTCTTTTTACCTTATTCCTAGTATACATATATCCTTTATAATATAATAACATATACATGTATATCCTACAATGTATAATAGTATTAAGGTATAAAAAGGACCCCAATGGAAATAAGTCACTCTGTATGACCTTTTTGGGTTATCCTAGGTTCTCTACACATATGCTGCTATGTATGATAATCTATGTAAATGTATTTGTGTATACATGAATAAACTTACTTACTTACTAACTTAAAATAAGCCATAATATGACGAGTTTTGGTCAGTTCCAAAATATAATAGTTATCGCTATCCCTTATCCTGGTGTTCTGTGATCTAGAGATAAGAGAAAACGGAGTGTTTGTAAGGCTAACTGCACTACATCACTAGTTTCATACGGAAACACTGAAAAATAAATCGATTTTCTCGAAAAAAAAAATCCACGAGTTATGACGGCCCCTGAATATCTGGGAAGTAAATTACTGGATGATCAGGGCCTGATCAACCAAGCTGTTACTGTTGGCCGCACACAACCCGACATACCAACCACAGCCTGGCTGGTCAGGTACTGACTTTAGTTGCCTGTCCAGCGTCTTCTTGAAGCCAGTCAGGGGTCTACTGGTAATCCCCCTTATGTATGCTGGGAGGCAGTTGAACAGTCTTGGGCCCCCTGACACTTATTGTGTTGTCTGTTATTGTGCTAGTGGCTCCTGTGGAAAATATTAGTATTTTCCGAAAGTTGTAATTGATAAACTTTCCAATATGAATAGATATCTTTAATGTACTGCTGGTGGTTCCACGTTTATGCGGACATGAGATTAGAACCATCCAACCATCGCGTGGGTACGCGGAGAGGGAAGGTAGCAGGCAGCAGCGAGGGCAGAGGGGAAGCAGTCACGTGTGGAGAGGGCTAGGTCCAAGATATCATGGCGGAATGATTTCGGGAATTTGGCGATTGCGTCAGCCAGACCGGACTTAATGGCTTCACTTCGTAATATGGAGTGATATCAAAGTGTGCGACGCGTAATTCATGGGACATTCGGTCCGGAAAGTCCGATATTCGGACGACAATTTGGTGAAATAATGTGTGGCCCGGCTTAATGGGGTATTGAGATTTAGGCCTAATTCGGGCTCTAGTGATGCGACGACACGACAAGATACGGTCGTAAACCCTGATTCTGGGTGTTTTCATAATAGAAGTGACTGGAATATACTTAATGAATACGTTGAGACGTTGAGTCTAGTGAAGCAGATTTATAAATAATTGGAAGTAAAGGTACCGTATGGCGGCACGGACAGGGATGCCATCCCATGACCGCCATGTTGGATATGGAAGGGATGATCAACTTCATCTTCACTCATCGACCCTGAATTTCGGTATAAAGACGATGAATGTGTATAAACTGGTGGGGCGTTAAGCCATAGTGTATATAGTGATTAAGTTTATACGGATAAAGTGTAATAAAGGGAAATAGCGAGAGGAAATGAATCGCTACTCCCGATCAACCGCATGTTAAGTAAACTCCCGGTCCCGTGGGCATAAGAGACATCAAGGAAATTAATCTTCTTTGACTCAGCGGGACAACCCATACCATCATCTTGACGGAAGAACTATATCTACCGAACAAGATCACGAGATCTATCGAAGCACATCGACAAGAATGCGGCTTCCCACCGTAAGTATACATGTTGTCTTAGGTTACCATCTGGCCAGTAGGTATGTTGAGATAATGTGTGTCTGCGGTGGGAATGATAAAGATCTCCAGTGAACACCCAGGACGCAGATGAAGGGTGAGTGGATGTTAATTAATTGTGCTCTCTCCTCCTCCTCAATCAGTCCTATATCCTATATCTAAAACTATACAGTCCACTTAAAATTAATCATACCATAATTATTATTATTATCTATTCAGATTTATTTACACTAGTCTAGAGCGTGAGTGGGTTCAGAGGGTGTGAAATTATCGAAGGGAGTCATTTCAGTGACCAGGGTGACTCAAGTTTTCTCACATACCTCAATTGAGTGACTGCGGTAAAATTATACTAGTCGGTCATCTCCTTGAGAGATTGTTTGTTGCAAGTGGCGGTGTCCCAGATAGACAATCTCTCTTAATTCCCCACAGCGCCCGTTGGTCCGTCCTGAACCGGATGTGATTAGTGAATTAATCATTATTGAATTAATTATTTAATAAATAAGTGACTGATTGTGGGAAGTGAGTATAGAGTACACAGTTAGTTTGATATCTTTATTATGCACCCCATACCCATCCTGTGGGCGGTAGTCAAAAGATTACAGAGGTACATAATGGGTCCAGGGACTGGACCCCAAAGTTATGATAGCTGAGCAAGTTACAAAGGTAATGAACTAACAAGCTACAAAGATAATGAACTCACAAGTTACAAAGGTAATGAAACATGTAAGTAAATTTACTTACTTACGTTTATACATGGTTACAATCATGAACAAATTATAACGCAATGAACACTTCACTAGTCTACACCCAGTCACAACTGTAATGAGTTCTTGGTGCAAATTTTATTGTTGGGTCACACATACACACTTACATATACACATACACACACACACACACACACACATATATACATACACACACACGCACACACAACAGGCCCAGCCTTCAATCGACATGTGCACAGGACAAAAAGGCAATCAACACGCGCGCGCGCACCCACACACACACACACACACACACACACACACACACACACACACACACACACACACACACACACACACATACACACACACACACACACACACACATACACACGTAGCAATGCTTTATTTACAGGGAGCAAAGTCAGGGTATTTTTCCAGAATGGTCTATAATATACCACTGTGGATAAAATACTTTGACATATCTTGAACATTTCTGAGTGAGTTGTCTCTGAATTCATTAATTTTGTCGCACTCCAGTACATAATGACGCAGGGTGTGACAATAATCCAACTGACAAAGTTTACATTTTGTTTGGTCTACATCTGGTGGTTGTGATTTAACCTGCCAAAGATACTTGTAACCCAGCCGGAGGCGGGCTGTGGTGACATCCAAGAGTCTGCTTATTTTGTTGGATGCACCATAGACATGTGGCTCCTCCTGCATGATAGAATGATGATAGATGGACTGACTGGTGTCAATCTCCCTGAGTCTTAAGTCAATAAAATTCAGTTCTAGTTCTTTTCGTATTATTGTTCTCAAACTGCTAACTGACAAGCCAAGATTGTAATCTACCCCTCTTTGAAAGCATAAAACTTAGCCAATTTATCAGTTCTATCATGCATCTGAAGACCAATGTGAGATGGAATCCACAGCATGTGCACTCTGACTCTACTATCCACAATCCTACCATACCTGTGTCTGGCTTCTGACACAAGCATGCTACAAGTTATACTTGATGAGTTGAGAGCATTTATGGATGACAGAGAATCAGTTACAATTAGAGAGTCAACCTTAGATACAGGGACGCATTTGAGTGCAAGGAGTATGGCAAACAGTTCTGTCTGAAGGGTAGAGGCCCAGTTATTGATGCGTGCTCCAATTTCTTTAAGAGAGCCATCACTCTGTATGACAACAGCAGCACTACCAGCTGCACCAGTGGATTGGTGAACTGAACCATCAACGTAAATAATTTGTGAGAGAGTGTGCTGTTTGGCTAAATTATCAATACAGCTTAAGGCATCATGTTTGGCTTCAAGGCGAAGCTTTGGTTGTGATTTAAGAAGTAGTTTGGGGAAATGGAGGGATGGTAGTTTGGAATGGGGTAATATTCCATGGAGCGGAGAAGTGCCGCTGTTGCCTTACTTGCCACAGATCATGTATCTGATTCATGCGGAGGTCGGTTCCAGTTTTTCGATCCATCTGGAGGGATGTTCACCAGTGCTGAGGAAAGTTTGGAGGGCTTCTGTGCAGGGGTTTGAATGGGCTTGCCTGAGCATATTAACCCCAATTAGGATATTTCTTTCAGTAACACGATCTCTGATGCTTGGAATATCAAGTTCTTTCTGCATATTTAAAATTTTGACAGTACGAGGGCATCCTAAAATGATCCTCATTGCTTCGTTCTGCAGTTTTCCAGCCCTCCAAGCTTCCAGTCAGACACAAGAGCAAGTAGTGGCGCAGCATAATCAACTAATGATCTAATATAAGCAAGATACATCATTTTCACAAGAGTACACAGAGTTAATTAATCGTGTGGTGAACGGTAATTAGTCCAATTAATTGCTAGCACAGGTGTGGCTACGATTTGTGCAAGAGTAAGGTGTGAGAATCACCTTTGTAAAGGATATATTTAATTTGTGCCATCAGTGGTTATTAATTCTATAACCATAGCTGGATCCGATGAAACTGCTGGGAGTGGCAAGCCCATGGATATTAAAGCAAAGAAAGCGTCATTACAAGCTTGCAAGGGGCATGTGACAAAGGCACACAAGAAGTGTTTGGATTTAGTGAACGAGACGTCGACGAGTGCTATTGACTTGAAAACGAATCTAGAGTTACTAGAACGTAGGTACGATTCGTACGAGCAGTGGTTCAAAGATTATGAACGTGAGTTACTGGAGGATTGTGCAAGCGATGATGACCGAGAAGCACTGTTACAACAATATTGTGACTTGGAAGAAGTCATTTTTTCTTGCAAAGTTAAGGTACTGGATAAGTTAAAAAGTATAGCTGACGTGGTGGGCCAGCCTCACGCAGTAAATAAGATGTCCCTCCCCAAAACTCCCAGAAGTACAGTTGTTGTCGTTCCAGCCTGGAGACAGCTGGGAGGAATTTTGGTCCATTTTCAAGGCGATGATACATGATCGGACGGATCTGGCAGGTGTTAATAAGCTGATTTATTTAAAGGGACAATTGAGGGAGATGCCTCCATTCTCATTCGAGCTTTCCCCGATGTAAACGACTCTTATGCAGAAGCTGTTAATCTGTTAGAGAGTACTTATGGTAATGCAGATCAGCGTAGAATGGATCTGATAGCTGCACTAGTTATTTTGAAAATGCCCGAGCACAACTATAAAGGGTTGCAACAATTTCGGGTCAAACTAGAAAGCACTCTTAAGGTCATGGGTAATAAACATCGTCTGGAGGACTCAGAGTGGTTGTTGAGTGGCATGATACAACATAAATTGCACTATAAGACGATAGAGTGGTTATCGAACAAGTACCACAAGGGTTACTTCGAGTTGGAGGAGATAAGGACGGGTTTGCAAGAATTAATTGTTCAATTGCAAACTAGCCAACCCACTACCTTCAAGAATGCAAGTCATAATGACGGTGAGTCATCAGTTAAGTTCCCCAAGGGGAAAAATTACCCCAATGGTAATAGTTACAACCCATCCAATAAAAGGGGTTATGTTGACACCTATCAAGTGACAGGGACCAGTAGTAATGGTTCGTCACAACAAGACAGGAAGAATAAACACCCCAATAAGGGTAACCCGGGGGGTAAACTGTCGAGCCAAGATAAAAGAGATTGCGTTACTTATAATTCGTGGGACGCGAAAGTGAAGAGATTGGACGAACTTGACCGGTGCATTCGATGTCTGGGTAATCATAATGTAAGGGATTGCCAGGCCAGACTGAATAATTGTCACCAATGCAATAAAGGCAGACACCACATAGTGATGTGCAAGAGCGGATGTACTCCTAGTAATGGCAAGGATAATCACCCCGACACCACAGCGGCGCACGTACAACTTGCAGCTAACGTTCGTAATGGTTTAGCTGACGTTGCCTTACCTGTGTTGGACATGACAATTAAGGATAAGAGGCATAAAACCAAGAGAGTTACAATGTTGTTAGATCAGGGGTCTCAACGTATTTTCATAAAGCGCAGTTGCCTAATGGGGATGGAAATATGAAGGGGACATCCTATAACCTTGAAATTATCAGGCTTCCTCTCGGATAAAAAAGCCCAGTCGTACGACACCGTCTACATAAACGTCGGTCTGGGCAGAGAGAAGACCCAAGTTAATGCGGTAGTCGTGGATAGACTACCAGAGAAGATCTCTACTGTGGGTCTTAATGCCGCCATGCAGAGGCTCTCCCATAATAAGGTGAACCTGGCACCCTCAGTGGTCAATAATGACTCTGTGGGACCAATAGGAGTATTAGTAGGCAGCGACTATTATGCAGCCTTTGTGAAGGGTATGACGAAGAGGTGTGGAGTCACTCTTCTCAACACGGGTGCAGGCCATGTCATTTATGGCCGGCTTCCTCGCAGTAATGAATGACTGGAGGAAGCCATAAATGCAGTCACTGTGTGTCTTACGCGCGAAACGCCGCCCCAGAGTACATATTCTTCTATAGAGAATGCTGTTGAGCCAGTACATAAATTGTGGGAACTTGACAGTATTGGGATTAATGTACATGAGGAAAGTCCAGATAACTCCTTCACTCAGGAACAATACCTGAAGGATGTTAAATTCGAGTCTGAACAATACTGTGTGCATGGGTACATGGAGAGGGGAGGTAGCAGGCAGCAGCGAGGGCAGAGGGCGAAGCAGTCATGTGTGGAGAGGGCTAGGTCCAAGATATCAGGGCGGAATGATTTCGGAAATTTGGCGATTGCGTCAGTCAGACCGGACTTAATGGCTTCACTTCGTAATATGGAGTGATATCAACAGTGATAGCAACAGTCTTCTGGGCCTCTGCTCCTGGGCCTTTCCAGAATGTTAAGCTGCAGATTCTCATTTATTAAGTGTATTGAGCTAAAAACTGCTGGTCCTGTTCAAAGAGTTAATCTGAGGATGTTGGGCGTCGTGGAAGATTGAGTTACGTATCTTATGTCTTAATAAAGCTGAGTTGGAGCTCCTCAGCTTGAGGTTTTCTACCAGGCATCTTGAGTGCTTTAGGGTAGTACAGGGTTTGAGGTTATGGGCTCTTGAGATATCTTCCTTTGATCGCACAACACCCGGATCACATCATGCTGGGTTTGAGATTAAAATTATTACTTACGAAAGTTATGCTTGATACTAAAAAGCTTAGTACAATTTACGTGTTGAGGAAGTGAGATCCGCTTTCTAGAATAATCTGGTTTTTATTTATCTTCTGAAAGTGGGGAAGTCAGTTGAGATTTCTAAATAGCTCTCATAACGTTTGGTATTCTCCTCTACTATACTTATTTACTTACACTGTGATTTGTTGATCTGAAGACATAAAATACTGAGCTTCGTGAAGAATTTTCCGTTTTCTGCTGACATTGCTTCTTTGGAACTTATTTATGCAAGATATTTTGTTTTTTTAGATGTTATTTAATTTGCACTTGTTATGACGTAATGTGGGTTAATAGTTATGATATCTGATATGTTTAAATATTTTTTTTCATGATTTATCTTCTGCTTAGTAATGAGTATTATAGAATACATGTTTCTAATAGATGGAGGCAACAGGCTTGGCCTCATGATTAAACGTTGCTTTAATTAACACAAGTTTTCCTGGATGAATTTTATTTTTAATTTATTCTCATAGGAATCCGGTTTATTTTGCGTTTTAATCATACTGGTCTATTATTATTATTATTGAATCGACCCATGCGACCACAAACAGGCGAGTGCTGCACTCCAGTTATCTTATACTACTGTTGTGAATGAATCTGGCACCGTAAATTATGACTTCCTCTACTGTGACAGGAATTTTAATGTGTAGGTAGGAACTGATGCAAGATCTAAGGATAAATAAGGATGGAGACGACAATATAGGTAAAGTTAGGAGAGGCTGTGAGGAGTGAGCACAATGTAAGTCATCCCCGGTAAAGTTAGGAGGCTGGAGGAGGAGCACTATGTAGAGTCATCCCGGTAAAGTTAGGAGAGGCTGTGAGGAGTGAGCACTATGTAGAGTCATCCCCGGTAAAGTTAGGAGAGGCTGGAGGATGATAGCTATGTAGAGTCATCCGGCTAAGTTAGGAGAGGCTGAGGAGTGAGCACTATGTAGAGTCATCCCCGGTAAAGTTAGGAGAGGCTGTAGGGTAGCACTATGTAGAGTCATCCCCGGTAAAGTTAGGAGAGGCTGTGGGAGTGAGCACTATGTAGAGTCATCCCCGGTAAAGTTAGGAGGCTGTGAGGAGTGAGCACTATGTAGAGTCATCCCCGGTAAAGTTAGGAGAGGCTGTGAGGTGAGCACTATGTGAGTCATCCCGGTAAAGTTAGGAGGGCTGTGAGGAGTGAGCACTATGTAAGTCATCCCCGGTAAAGTTAGAGGCTGTGAGGAGTGAGCACTATGTAGAGTCATCCCCGGTGCCTTGCAATTTGTTTCAGAATTCCAAGTTTTATGGCACTGAGAATTACTATAAGTTCATAGTAATCTGTGTTAGGATAATGTATTTATTGTCAGTCTTTCAGTATATCAGGTATTTAAACCTGTGGCCCAGGAGTCTCATGAGTATGAATATTTGTATTGACACAAAACTATTTAGAGGAGTTTATTATTCTTCAGCAATTTCATTTATATAACCCACTTTCCCCACATGCACCCTTCCCCCCAAAAAAAAATGCATAGTTGTCTGTTTTATAACTTGAGCGTGAGTAGGTTGTTTGACTTGATATTGTTAATTAAGTTATCATCAATTTGTAATATTGGTGGTGACGTTACATGCAGCGCACCTTAGGCTTATTATTGAATGCTTTAAAGAAGCTTTATCATCTTGCACTTTCTGTAAGTGAGCAGAATGTTGCTGTTGACACCAGAAGATTAACTTAATTTTAGCTTTTACTTTATCAGGCATTGGTATTTTTTTTTTTGACACTGGAGTGAAAGATAACTTAGCTCCCACACGTAGAACATTGAAAGTGGAAAAGCTGTGTATGTATGTTTATAATAATATGATGAAGTGGCGTGTGTTGAACAAACACTGGTTATTCCTAAGTGTTCCCCGGCCTTGAGGAGCCTCGGGTATTTCCATCACATCCTCACCTGATACACAGTGAGTAGCTGGTAGCACGTACTGCCAACCAATACTGTGAACACTTGCATTGTTTTGTATGCTAGCCATCACGTATACATGGATACACACACAAACACACACACACACACATACACACACACACATACACACACACACATACACACACACGTACACACACACACATACACACACACACGAAGAGGCGGGGCCAGGAGCTGAGTCTCGACCCCTGCAACCACAATTTGGTGAGTACAATTAGGTGAGTACACAATGGCAATGTGGCTAGCGCTCTTGCTTCACGCACGGAGGGCCCGGGTTCAATTCCCGCCGGGGCCGAAACATTTCGAAGTGTTTCGTTACACACACACACACACATACATGCAACAGGCCTAGTGTCTAATCGACATGTGCCTAGGACAAAATGGTAACTAACACACACACACACACACAGCAGACAGCGAAGAGGCGGGGCCAGGAGCTGAGTATCGACCCTGCAACCACAATTAGGTGAGTACAATTAGGTGAGTACAGCTGGCAGCTGGGTAGACAGGACGGGTGCGTCACCAACAAGGGATGTATCAAGTGCTAGAGGGCATACACACAACTGAGGAGGGGTGAAGCAGTTACTCAGTGACCTCGATACCTCAAAGGCGATGGGTCCGGACAATATCTCCCGTGGGTTCTTCGGGAAGAAGCTGAGGTACTGAGTGTGCCACTTACCATAATATTCAACACATCCCTTGAAACTGGGCAGCTACCTGAGGTATGGAAGAAGGCCAACGTAGTCCCCATCTTTAAAAAGGAGACAGAAAAGAGGCACTAAACTATAGACCGGTGTCACTTACATGTATAGTGTGCAAAGTCCTGGAAAAAATCATCAGGAAAAGAATGGTGGAGCACCTCGAGCTGAACAGAATAATAAACACCAGACAGCACGGATTCCGGGAAGGCAAATCCTGTGTAACAAACCTCCTAAAGTTCTATGATAAAGTAACAGAGGTAAGGCAAGAGAGAGAAGGGTGGGTTGATTGCATTTTCCTGGACTGCAGGAAGGCCTTCGACACAGTTCCTCACATGAGATTAGTAAAGAAGTTGGAAGAACAAGCATGTATAACAGGAAGGGCACTGGAATTGATCAGAAAATACCTCACAGGGAGGCAACAACGAGTCATGGTGCGTGATGAGGTATCACAGTGGGCGCCTGTGACGAGCGGCGTACCGCAGGGGTCAGTCCTAGGACCAGTGTTATTCTTGGTATATGTAAATGACATGACGGACGGGATAGACTCAGAAGTGTCTCTGTTCGCAGATGATGTGAAATTAATGAGGAGAATCACATCGGAAGAGGACCAAGCAGGGCTTCAAACAGACCTGGACAAGCTTGACATCTGGTCTAGCAACTGGCTTCTCGAATTCAATCCCACCAAATGCAAAGTCATGAAGATCGGAGAAGGGCAAAGAAGACCGCTGACAGAGTACAGGCTAGGCGGACAAAGGCTACAAACCTCGGCAAAGGAGAAAGACCTTGGGTGATTATAACGCCAAGCACGTCTCCGGAGGCACACATCAACCAGATAACTGCGGCAGCATATGGGCGACTGGCAAACCTAAGATTAGCGTTCCGTTACCTTAACAAGGAATCGTTCAAGACACTGTACACCGTGTACGTCATGCCCATACTAGAATATGCAGCTCCAGTCTGGAACCCACACCTGGTCAAGCACGTAAAGAAACTAGAGAAAGTGCAAAGGTTTGCGACAAGGTTAGTTCCACAACTCAGGGGTCTGTCCTATGAAGAAAGGTTGAGGGAAATAGGACTAACAACACTGGAGGAAAGAAGGGTCAGAGGAGACATGATAATGACATACAAAATACTGCGGGGAATTGACAAGGTAGACAGTGACAGGATGGTCCAGAGAAGGAACACAGAAACAAGGGGACACAACTGGAAGCTGAAGACTCAGATGAGTCAAAGGGATGTTAGGAAGCATTTCTTCAGCCACAGATTAGTCAGGAAGTGGAATAGTCTAGAGAAAGATATAGTGGAGGCAGGAACCATACATAGTTTTAAGACAAGGTATGATAAAGCTCATGGAGTAGGGGGAGCAGAGACCCAGTAGCGGACAGCGAAGAGGCGGGGCCAGGAGCTGAGTCTCGACCCCTGCAACCACAATTAGATGAGTACACACTCATGGAGTCATGGAGAAGATTATCAGAAGAGTGGTGGAACACCTAGATGGGAAATCCTGTGTTACAAACCTACTGGAGTTGTATGACAGGGTGACAGCAGTAAGACAAGAGAGAGAGGGGTGGGTGTTGCTTTTTTTGGACTGTAAGAAGGCGTTTGACACAGTTCCACAAAGAGGCTAGTGCAAAGCAGGACCAGGCGGGGGGTAACAGGGAAGGCACTACAATGGATCGGGGAATATCTGTGGAAGACAGCAGCGAGCGGGTACGTGGCGAAGTGTCAGAGTGGGCGCCGGTGACGAGTGGGGTTCCACAGGGGTCGTCCTGGGACCAGTGCTTTTTTGGTATTTGTAACGACATGACGGAAGGAATAGACTTCAAGGTCCCTGTTTGCAGATAGGGAAGTTGATGAAAAATTCAATCGGACGAGGAAGGCAGAACTAAAAAGGGGATCTGGACAGGCTGCAAGCCTGGTCCAGTTGGCCCCCGGGAGTTCAACCCCAGCAAGTGCAAAGTCATGAAGTTTGGGGGAAGGGAAAAAGAAGACCCAGACGGCGTAATCTAGGGGGCCAGAGACTACAAACCTCACTAAAGGAAAAAAGAGCTTGGGGTGGTATAACACCAGGCACATCTCCCGAGGGGCACATCAAACAAATAACTGCTGCAGCATTGTGCGCCTAGCAAACCTAAGAACAGCATTCCACATCTTAACAAAGAATCGTTCAGGACCCCACACGGCGTTAGCCCATATTGGGGTATGCAACCAGTTTGGAACCCCACCTAGCCAAGCCGAAAGAAATTAAAAAAGTGCAAAGGTTTGCAACAAAAAAAGTCCCGGGGCTAAGGAGATGTCCACGAGGGAGGTTAAGGGAAATCGACCTGACGACACTGGAGGACGGAGAGATAGGGGGAAGATAACGACATATAAAATACTGAGGGGGAAATTTGGGAAGGGGGAAAAGCAAAATGTTCCAGAGTGGGACACAGCAACAAGGGGACACAGTTGGAAGGAAGATTTGATCAATACAGGATGTTAGGAAGTGGAAAGTTTGGGAAGGATCTAGTGGAGGCAGGATCCATTCATAGCTTTAAGAAGAGGTATGATAAAGTTAATGGCGCAGGGAGAGTGACCCAGTAGCGGCCAGTGAAGAGGCGGGGCCAGACAGAATCGACCCCGAACCACAACTAGGTGAGTACATACACACACAAAACACACACACACACACACACAACACACAATATATAAATATATATAAACACATACACACTCATACACACACACACACACACACACACACACACACACAAAAATATATATATATATATATATATATATATATATATATATATATATATATATATATATATATATAATAAAAAAACACAGAAACAGGTGATATCAAAATATGCAAGACAACCACTATGAAAAAAAAGAAGAATTCCAAGATTTCGTGACTACTCACATTATCAAGGAACTATAAAAGGAAACGGGCGAAGGTTATAAAGGGGGAGAATACACCTCCCGTCCCTCACCTAACAAAGACAACACCTCACTGATCAAGT
>WNWK01049991.1:5000-13012 GCA_009830355.1 Cherax destructor
TACATGGATGGGATGGTTCATGTGTGACGTGTGAGCGCTCTCAGCTCAACGTTACATGGATGGGATGGTTCATGTGTGACGTGTGAGCGCTCTCAGCTCAACGTTACATAGATGGGATGGTTCATGTGTGACGTGTGAGCGCTCTCAGCTCAACGTTACATAGATGGGATGGTTCATGTGTGACGTGTGAGCGCTCTCAGCTCAACGTTACATGGATGGGATGGTTCATGTGTGACGTGTGAGCGCTCTCAGCTCAACGTTACATAGATGGGATGGTTTATGTGACGTGTGAGTGCTCTCAGCTCCTGAAATTTTGTTTCCTTTCAATAACTTAAGAGACTATTTTGGTTGATGGTAATTATAAGACAGTTGAGAGTGTTACTGGAGTGTGGGGTTATATTTTTCCAGGTTCATGTATAAATTAACCCAAAAAGTCCCTGTCAAATCACATTAAAAATAAATGAGTGTACCTCTTAAACAGCGTCTTACAGACAGGATACTACTCAATAAGTTTAGGGTGGCCCGTGGCCTGGTGGCAAAGCTCTCGCTTCACACGGTGAGGGTCCGGGTTCGATTCCTAGCGGAGGTGGAAACATTGTGCGTGCTTCCTTACATCGGTTGTCTATGATCACCCATTAGTAATAATGGGTACCTGGGTGTTAGTCGACTGGTATGGATCGCATCCAAACAAAATTGACCTAATTTGCAGCACCAGTATGGAACCCCACACCAGGTCGAAGCACGTCAAGAAATTCCAGAAAGAACAAAGGTTTACAACAAGACTAGTCCCTGGGCTAAAGGGTATATTCTACGAGGAGAGATTAAGGGGACTCTGCCTGATAACATGTGATGACAGGAGGACTTGGAGGATAAGATAACTTACAAAATACTGAGAGGAACTGACAAGGTGAGCAGATGCAGAGTGTTTCTGAAATGGGAGACAGGAACAAGAAGGAACAACTTAAATTAAGAAGTATTTCTTCAACTTTAGAGTTAACAGGAAATGGAACATTCTGGAGAGTGAAGTGGTAGATGGGGGATCCATACATAGCTTTAAGAAGAGGTACAACAGGGATATTGGAGTCGGGAGAGAGTGGACCTAGTAGCGACCAGCGAAGAGGTGGGGCCAGGATCTATGATTCGACCCCTGCAACCACTTGTAGGTGAGTACAGCAGTAGCAATACAGCTGTACAATATAGAACAGCAAAATATTTGCATTAACGAAAGCAGCAGCAACACCATTAGTAGTAGCAGCAGTAGCAACTACAGTAATAGTAGTAACTACAGTAGTAGTAGCAGTAGCAACTACAGTAGTAGTAGCAGTAGCAACTACAGTAGTAGTAGCAGTAGCAACTACAGTAGTAGTAGCAGTAGCAACTACAGTAGTAGCAGTAGCAACTACAGTAGTAGTAGCAGCAGTAGAAACTACAGTAGTAGTAGCAGTAGCAACTACAGTAGTAGTAGCAGCAGTAGCAACTACAGAAGTAGCAGTAGCAACTACAGTAGTAGTAGTAACTACAGTAGTAGTAGCAGTAGCAACTACAGTAGTAGTAGCAGTAGCAACTACAGTAGTAGTAGCAGTAGCAACTACAGTAGTAGTAGCAGTAGCAACTACAGTAGTAGTAGCAGTAGCAACTACAGTAGTAGTAGCAGTAGCAACTACAGTAGTAGCAGTAGCAACTACAGTAGTAGTAGCAGCAGTAGAAACTACAGTAGTAGTAGCAGTAGCAACTACAGTAGTAGTAGCAGCAGTAGCAACTACAGTAGTAGTAGCAGTAGCAACTACAGTAGTAGTAGCAGTAGCAACTACAGTAGTAGTAGCAGTAGCAACTACAGTAGTAGCAGTAGCAACTACAGTAGTAGTAGCAGCAGTAGAACTACAGTAGTAGTAGCAGTAGCAACTACAGTAGTAGTAGCAGCAGTAGCAACTACAGTAGTAGTAGCAGTAGCAACTACAGTAGTAGTAGCAGTAGCAACTACAGTAGTAGTAGCAGTAGCAACTACAGTAGTAGCAGTAGCAACTGCAGTAGCAGTAGCAACTACAGTAGTAGTAGTAGCAGTAGCAACTACAGTAGTAGTAGCAGTAGCAACTACAGTAGTAGTAGCAGTAGCAACTACAGTAGTAGTAGCAGTAGCAACTACAGTAGTAGTAGCAGTAGCAACTACAGTAGTAGTAGCAGTAGCAACCACAGTAGTAGTAGCAGTAGCAACTACAGTAGTAGTAGCAGTAGCAACTACAGTAGTAGTAGCAGTAGCAACTCCTGGTAGTAGTAGCAGTAGCAACTACAGTAGTAGTAGCAGTAGCAACTACAGTAGTAGTAGCAGTAGCAACCACAGTAGTAGTAGTAGCAGCAGTAGCAACTACAGTAGTAGTAGCAGCAGTAGCAACTACAGTAGTAGTAGTAGCAGCAGTAGCAACTACAGTAGTAGTAGCAGCAGTAGCAACTACAGTAGTAGTAGCAGCAGTAGCAACTACAGTAGTAGTAGTAGCAGTAGCAACTACAGTAGTAGTAGCAGTAGCAACTACAGTAGTAGTAGCAACTACAGTAGTAGTAGCAGTAGCAACTACAGTAGTAGTAGCAGTAGCAACTATAGTAGTAGCAGCAGTAGCAACTACAGTAGTAGTAGCAGCAGTAGCAACTACAGTAGTAGTAGCAGTAGCAACTACAGTAGTAGTAGCAGCAGTAGCAACTACAGTAGTAGTAGCAGTAGCAACTACAGTAGTAGTAGCAGTAGCAACTACAGTAGTAGTAGCAGCAGTAGCAACTACAGTAGTAGTAGCAGTAGCAACTACAGTAGTAGTAGCAGTAGCAACTACAGTAGTAGTAGCAGCAGTAGCAACTACAGTAGTAGTAGCAGTAGCAACTACAGTAGAAGGAAGAAAGTAAGCGTCTACATCAGAAAAAGAAACAGTAGCAATGTTAGCATCTGCAGGAGCAGCAGCAGTAGCACCAGAATCACTAGTATCAGCAGCATCAACAACAAAAACAGCAGTAGGAATAGTAGCAGCAATAGCAGTAGTAGTATTAATAGTAGCAACAGCAGTATCAGAAGTAGCAGCAACAGTACTACTGTTGCTGCTACTTTTGATACTGCTGTTGCTTCTACTTCTAGTTCTACCCCTTATGCTCTCACTGCTGTTATTGCTGTTGATGAAGCTTCACAGCTGTACACTGCACCTCCCCACATTCGTAAAATATAAATAAAAATAATGGACGCCCTGTGTGTTCGGCAGCACTGCCTATTAAGGCTGGAATTTTGGTGGTGATGATTTGTTTGATGTCCAGAGCAGAAAATACGACCAACTCATGAACACAAAGCTGCTATGTTAAGGCAAATGTTTTTGTGAGATAAATAATATTACCGGAGGATAAAAACATTTAATAAACTAATCCCGGAGTGACCTGGATGATTGTGCTGGGGGACTAAAATATGATGTGTAATGAGAGTGTTTGTCGGGTTGTGATTATTGTGTGTTACTTACTAGTATCAGTGATAGGATTGTTGAGATTAATACTGTATTTGGTATTAGAATGTTAAGAAATGAACCAGACACTGTCACAATGAATCTTACTAAATGACTAGAAGTAAATACTCATAGATCTAAATGGATTGTGAAAACATGCAATTTCATTAAGTTTTACAACCTGCATGAATTGTATCACTGTAGGCAACAAGAGCATTTCACCCCTCCATGGAAGATGTGTTCATTTAATATCACATACCTGCAAGTCCCTCCCAAGAAGCTCATTGCTAGTAATCCCTTCCTTAAATCACTTGTTAAAGCAACTGCTCAAGAAGAAATTTATCGCCTAGCTGGTAGTAATAAGTTATCTCAAGTTATATACACTGATGGATCTAAACAGGAGTCTTCTGGCAGGGCTGCATCTGCTCTGGTTGCCACCTCCCTAGTTAAGAACAATAATAATTTGTTTGAACTAGGCATAAGAATTAACAACTGGGCGTCTACACTGCAAACTGAATTGTTTGCAATCCTAATGGCACTAAAGCTAACTTATGACACTGAGCTTGACTCTATCATCATTACTGATTCTATGTCATCATTGAAGGCTCTTGACTCATATAATGACTCTAACAGCATGCTCATTGGAGAAGCCAGGTATAGATACTCAAAAATCCGGGACAAAGAAATTAATGTACAATTGCTATGGATTCCATCACACATTGGATTACTCCTTCATGATAAAGTTGATATGTTAGCCAAGAAGAGCACCCAGAAGGAGAATGTAGAATATAACTTTGGTATATCTGTGTCTAGCATTAGGAATAATATTAGGAGAGAAGTAAATAATGAAAATGATTGCTATAGGAATGCAGTTAGAAGCCTGAGTAGATCTATAACCCACTATGATAACATGAATATAGATAAGTATGTTTATGGAGCAACTTGCAATGTGAACAGGCTGACTGATGTTGTAGTGGCCAGGCTTAGGCTTGGCTACAAGTACTTCTGGCAGTTTGGGAGACACACAGATGATGATCAAACTAAATGTAAATTATGTGATCAGGCATATGGTCACTGTCTTGAACACTATGTGCTTAATTGTCCACTTATTGAGGAATATAGAGATAGACAGTATAATAACCTATGTGACATGTCAAGATATCTTATTAATGAAAATAAGATACAGTTATACTAAGCAAATTTCTAAATTTGCTTGTAACAGATAAGTGAACTGTAGATATAAATCCAAATGTACAATTGTTAACCCTTTTGGGGCCTAGTGCCTAGGCCTTTTGTGTATCCATATGCTCTTGCGCTACCGTCCACAGGATGGATATGGGGTGCACAATAAACTAGCCACTTCAGTGGCAAAATCTAATCTTACGTGGGAAAGAAAATGGAATAATACACAAATAACCCCCACATAGAAGACGACGTTTCGGTGTGACTTGTGAATGTTCAAGACAGACCGAAACGTCTGACTTGTGCGGGTTATTTGTGTATTGCTCAGTCACGGTATTGTGCCTTTTTTTGTTCTTTCTGAATAGAATAACGTGAGTAAATTGTATCTTCACACACCTGACCCAAGGGGCGCTCAAGAGCTACTCTAGATCTACTGGCCCAAACTAGAAAAGAAAAATGGAGCAAGAAAGAGGAAAGTTAGAAGACAGGAAAAGCAATGAAAATACGACATATAGATCAAGAAAAGAGGAAGACACAGGTTAAGATACGAGTATTCTGAAGAATAGAACATTTGAAGATATAGTATGAAGACAATACATCTACAGAAACAATGTTGGGTCTAAGATTCATGTTAGAATTCTTGTGTATAAGGGATGATTCAACAAAACTGCTGTGAAGGCTAGGAAAAGGGTTGATAAATTAAACTGAGGACTAGTTAAAAAGGGCGGCTGTGATCTCTGACACAACAGAAAAGAACATACATAATAACAAGGTGAACAGTTCTTTTGTGTTTCTTAAATCCGTCAGACAGACACCAGCAAGTTTCACCAGAACTGAAGAGAAGCAGCTGATTAAGTAGACACTGGAAGCATCAGTGGCAGCAGAAGTATGAACGAGATTACTACGAAAGTTTTAGTTTAGCAAAAAGTGAGTTTGATATCTAAAGGACGTAAGGAAAGCAACCAACGGGAGAAGTCCGTCTAGCAGGAGAGTAGGAACAGTTTATGAGATCAGAAGGACGGCCAAGGATAAAGAACGAGCTGCGAGGAGTGACCTCAAGAAATGGTTGTAATTATAACCATAATTTTTAAAGGGGTGGACTGATAAGCCAGAGGAAGGTCACGGTCAGATGACCAAAAAGCTCCAGCGTCATCATATGAATAAGACCAGCGTCAGGAAACACTTGTCTTATTTCCTGACAAACCTGACCTAACCTAACCTAACATAACCTAACCTAACCTAACCTGCGAAGAGTAATAATTTCAGAATTAAGCAACTGAAGGTCACGTATGAGGAGGAACGGAGAAAGAGAGAAATAAAGACAAAGTTCTTAACAGAAAAGAAGAATGAGGAAAGCAGTGAAGGTGCATGCACAGTATATTGCCTGATGTAAACAAAAAACGAAAACTAGCCAGAGAGCAGTGGATACAGACATCAAGGAAAAGAAGCAATAACTTAATATGAATGAGAAAGATTGTTAAAGGCATCAAGAAAATATTGCATGAGTCTAGAGTCTTGTGGCCACAGAGCAAAAACATCATATACATATCAAAGCCAGAGAGACGGACGTATACCAGAAATAGCAGAGTTTCGTAATATTCCATAAAAGTTAGGAAGAACGGGGAATAGAGAGCCCATAATAACACCAAAGATATGAGAATAAAATTTATTTCACAAGATCAAGAAAGACATGAGTGGACACAGGGACTTGAAGCAGTCCCTCACTGGCATTCTCTCTCAGATAACTCAAAACATAATAAAAAAGAACATTAATGGTAAAGAGAGACTCATACATGAGTTTTTTCACCTTAGTGCACATTATTTGTGAAATATCCTCTCCTGTTATTGCATAAAATCCATAGATTGCAGTTTTATTAAGTACGTTAGTAAATTTGAGAAATTTGCACCTATATAACCTTAGCCTATAAAGAATTTATTCATTTCACACAGTAGTGTGCAAATTAATTGGAGCAGGAGAAAATTTTGTGATTATCTCATAATATGTCTTCGGTTTAATTAATGTAGTTTGAATTCTTTTCTTTTCAGAAAAGTTTGCTACCAACTTTTAGCAGCTGTGGTGTTACCCTGCGACTATTGTCAGTGCTACAACAGCTGTTGTTCTGTAAGGCTATTCCTGTAAGCATGCTCCATGAGTGAATGTGGTTTCGCCAATTTCTCCCCTTCAGTTCATGTTTTCTGCTGAAATTCTTGATGGATGTTACATCTAGGAAGTGGGTAAGTATTGCAATTCTTAGAAAACATACGGGATTTGAGTATCAAACACATTCCCGAAAATTTGAGCCTAGGAAAGTCAACTGTTGGTCGGATTCTGAAGAGAGCTAATGACACGGGGTGATTGTGTAGCACTGCGTCGAGGAAGATGTTTACCTGGAGGGGGTTTTTGGGGCCAACCCCCCCGAGGCCCTGTCCATGACCAGACCTCACAGTGGATCGGGGCCTTATCAACCAGGCTGTTACTGCTGGCTGCAGGAAAACCCGGGACGATGAACCACAGCCCAGCTGGTCAGGTACTGATTTTAGGTGCCTGTCCAACCCTCTTAACTAGTCATAAGTTTGCCTAAGACACTCCAATATAGAATCTATATTATGCCAATACATCACCTTTATCATTAATATATATACTAATTGCTAAATTCTTAAACTAATTGTTAAATTCTTAAATATTTAAATTTCAGTACCTCAATTCTGTAAACCTAGTTAATCACTACAATTACCTAACCTTACTATCAGTATAATCATTGTGTCACTATTGAGTAAGACCTATCATAAGACTGCCTGAAAAGCCTAGGCATACCTAGGCATAAATTTTTCCATCTTGTAATATCTACTTCATAAAATGTATAATTATAAGTACACCCCCCCTTGTATATTACTCGAAATAAAAAATTTTAATTTGAATTTAAAATTTTTGAAAAAACACAGGGGGCTTTTGGGAATCCCCTTTTGTATGCAAGGAGGCAGTTGAACAGTCTTGGACCCCTGACACTTACCGTTTTTTTAGCATACCATGCCGTCCCGCTTTTCCCCCCGGGGGATGTTTCACTTTCCCGCAGAGTCTTTTGTTTTCGTAGGGGGTGATTTTTGTGTGAAGTTTTGGGACTAGTCCCTCTAGCATTTTCCCCAAAAATATATTATCTTGTATCTTTCTCACCTGCATTGCAGGGGAAAACAAATCAAGGGGCTTCAACTGTTCCCAGTAATTTAGGAGCTTTATTCCCAGTAATTTGTAATATGTAATATAGATTAAGAACTAGTATTAAGTCTGCCCCAAATGCCTTTTGCATGCCCAGGCATGCTAGGCATGCTAATAATAATAATAATAATAATAATAATAATAATAAT
>WNWK01049992.1:0-13011 GCA_009830355.1 Cherax destructor
TATGTATTTTTATCCCTTCAGGAAGCTTGTTATTGATGAGTCTTTGATTTTGTTCAAAGGTAGACTGTCGTTCAAGCAGTATATACCAAGCAAGAGGAAACGCTTTGGTATAAAGTTGTTTGTACTTTGTGATTGCTACAGTGGTCTTGTATTGGACATTATTGTGTACACTGGAAGCAATACATTGCAAAATACCAGGAAGTTATTGGGTATCTCTGGTAATGTGGTTAGAACAATGATGGAACCATATCTTGGTAAGGGGCATATATTATATACTGATAACTGGTACACAAGCCCCTTACTCAATGATTTTTTGCGAGTGAACATGACAGATGTGTGCGGTACAGTATGTGCAAATCGTAAACGTATGCCAAGGTTCAACGCAGGCACTCGTAGAGGTGAGGTGCAGGCGTTTGCTGCCAATGGCATTTCGGTGGCATGACAAACGAGATGTCACACTGTTGTCATCAGTTCACCAAAACGAAATGACAGACACTGGCAGGCTGAATAGAGAGACCAATGAACCCATCCTAAAACCTGCAGCTGTAATGGACTACACTCTCAATATGTGTTCAGTGGACAAATGTGACATGCAGATTGGATTTGCTGATTGTGTTCACAAGAGTTATAAGTGGTACATAAAACTCTTTTTTCATCTTGTGGACATTTCCATGCTGAATGCTTATAATGTGTATAAGTTGAAGACCAGAAACAAACCACCATATGGTCAGTTTTGTTTGTCTGTCATCAGACAAATATTATTCAAGTACCAAGTAACAACACCTGCAATAAAACAACGCCTGCGAACTGATCAACACCTACCCTCTCGTCTGAGGCCTGGTGAACACTTCCTAACAAAACTGCCTGCTACTGCATGCAAGAAAAAAGCTCAGAAGAGGTGTTTTGTCTGTGCACATACAAAAAAAACGCCCACAACAATGCAGAGACACTCGTTTCATGTGTGTGGAAGGTAAAACACCACTGTGCATGGAACCATGTTTCAGAGACTTCCACAAGCTGTAGAACTTCTAGAAACATGTCCAGTGACTGTATATATGTATATATATGATAGACAAATAATAATAATAAACATTTTATATTGATCGTGTGTGTAAACATTTTTTGTAAACAATATAATGACAACAGTGTTTGTGGAGCTATTGTGTAGTATAGAACGAGTGAATATACAGTAGGGCCCCACTTATATGGCAGGTTAGGTTCCAGGCTAGTGCCTTAAAGCAGACATCGCCGAAAAGCAGAAATCCATTTTTTTCCACTTCTAAATGCATATAAATGCCAGACAACAAGCTTACACTAACTTATATTAAGTTAGCAATAGCACTAGGCATTAAAAAACACAATAAAAAGTTAGATACACACAGAGTACACTTATTACTTACCTTAAAGTATTAACATTGATGTGTGAGAGGTGAGTGGCAGGGTATTGTCTAAAACAAGTAAAACATTAAAAGGAATTTTCTTTTCCTTGCAGTAAGTCTCAACTGTAGGCTTAAAATAGTCTGTGAACCAATTGCATAGTTCTTTAGGGCCCTAGAATTCTCCGAGTGATAAATTATCATAGGTTTTAACTTGCAATCCTCAGCAGCATTAGCTCCTAGCAAGTAAGTACAGTGGTACCCCGACTTACGATGGTCCCCAAACTCACCCTTTCATGTAAGTTTATTTTTTTAAATGCTTTTGTAAGTGTAATTTTGGGGGTACCACTGTAAGTGTATTCAGGTATACACAAATACAGTTACATAGATCATCATACATAGCAGCATATGTGTAGAGAACCTAGGATAACCCAAAAAAGTCAGAGCAAAAATGTTAGCTGACACTCTTGGGTTATCCTGGGTTCTCTACACATATGCTGCTATATGTAACTGTATTTGATGGCTATCTCAGCGATCAACATATACCTTGTTAGTAAATTTATTCAGGTATACACAAATACAGTTACATAGATTATCATACATAGCAGAATATGAGAAGAGTACTTAGGAAAACCCAAAAAAGTCAGTTCACTGAGTTTAATCATTTCTAACTTGGCACTTAAAGTAAGAGGCTTACGACTCCTCTTTTTATCACAACTAAGCTTAGTTGTGATAAAAAGAGGAGTCGTAAGCCTCTTACTTTAAGTGCCAAGTTAGAAATGATTAAACTCAGTGAACTGACTTTTTTGGGTTTTCCTAGGTACTCTTCTCATATTCTGCTATGTATGATAATCTATGTAGTAACTGTATTTGTGTATACCTGAATAAATTTACTAACAAGGTATATGTTGATCGTATTATAGTCAATGAGAGCCAACTAGTTAACGAAAGAGTAAACGAGAGAGAACAAGATACGGAGTTCAGACAAGGTAAAAAAACAAACTGAACAGGTAGTGGGCGATCACTCGGTCAGGCGAAATGAATGCGATTAATACGTGTCCACTTTTAGTTCATTCACATACGTTTGTAAGAGTTTGTGAAGCTTTTACCTCAAAATAATAATAATTACCTCACAAATAATAATAATTACCTCACAATACAAATACTCTTACATTGTGTACAAGTTGTACAAATTAGTACAAAATAAACAAACAGCAACACACCCATTCTCATGCAACACACTATTTTTAGAGTTAATGATAGTATTAATGATTGTATTAAAGAAACGCTAAACCCACAAGGGTAGTGACTAGCTATAGTATATAGAGTGAAGGAATATGAATGGAATATTTTTCTACAGTTATCCCTCAGTGTTTGATTAGAGAAAACGTAATTCTTCCGCTTGGTAAACAAATATCATATTTGTCAATTTTTATTCTGTGGGTGTATGTATCATGCTTATATGCTATGTAACGTGTTTTTAAATAATTTTGAAGAAAATATCATAGATGAATTAATGAAAATGTCTATATTAACGTAAAATAAGACATTTAATGCCAAGAAGTGATTAATTATTAGTATTACGTAATGTTTCCCTCGCGCAATATCATATTGTCATATAAACAGCATGTTTATATGCTTTGTAACGTGTTTTTAATAATTTTGAAGAAAATATTATAGATGATTAATGAAAATGTCTATATTAACGTAAAATAAGACATTTAATGTGCCCAAGAGTGATTATTATTAGTATTACGTAATGTTTTCCCTCCGCCCGCCAACACCATAGCATATAAACAGCATGTTTATATGCTTTGTAACGTGTTTCTTATATAATTTTGAAGAAAATATTATAGATGGATTAATGAAAATGTCTATATTAACGTAAAATAAGACATTTAATGTGCCCAAGAGTGATTATTATTAGTATTACGTAATGTTTTCCTCCGCCCGCACAACACCACATAGCATATAAACAGCATGTTTATATGCTATGTAACGTGTTTCTTATATAATTTTGAAGAAAATATCATAGATGGATTAATGAAAATGTCTATATTGATGTAAAATTGGACATTTAATGTGCCCAAG
Source organism: Cherax destructor (assembly GCA_009830355.1). Taxonomy (NCBI): domain Eukaryota; kingdom Metazoa; phylum Arthropoda; class Malacostraca; order Decapoda; family Parastacidae; genus Cherax; species Cherax destructor. The sequence goes on from WNWK01049992.1 coordinate 3,468, forward strand.
AGTGATTATTATTAGTACTGTATTACGTAATGTTTTCCCTCCGCCCGCCAACACCATAGCATATAAACAGCATGTTTATATGCTATGTAACGTGTTTCTTATATAATTTTGAAGAAAATATCATAGATGGATTAATGAAAATGTCTATATTGATGTAAAATTGGACATTTAATGTGTCAAGAGTGATTATTACATAATAGAGAGATGTTCTCAGGAAAAATGTAAACAAACCGGGTGGCGCGTGCAGTATCTGAAAGACTCTCGCCATATACAAAAGTTTTGGTCATAATTTGAACTCGCCGTATGAACGGAACGCCAAAAGGCAAAACGCCGAAAAGCGGGGCCCTACTGTATACCAAATAGTGCTTATATTGGTCTCACAGGCCATAGAAGTTACTTGGAAACAAAAAAAATAAAAAACAAAAGAAAAAAGTGGAAAAAAACAAAATAAATAATTACCGGGTGACCGGAAGTCGGCGATGTTGCTGTCAGCGGTTCAATTTCAGTGAACTTCATGCCTTCATATCTTGGTAAGTATTGATCGCAAAAAAAAAATTGTTTAGCCTATTAGATTTAGAAAAAAAACTCAACATTTCATAAGAATTTTTTTTTTTTTTTCGAATATTTTCCGACCCTGAGAACGAGTTTGGGAGAGCCTCTCAACCCTCAAAGGGTTAAGAATACAGTGGTACCTTGACTTTTGAGTGCCCCAACTTACAAATTTTTTTAGTTAAGAGCCGTCGCTCAGTCAATTTTTTGCTTTGAGCTAAAGAAAAAGATTGTAGAAAAATACTAAAGTGGTGGTGGTGGTAGTGATAGTGGTAGAGGGTAGTAGTGATGTGGTAGAGGGTGGTAGTGGTTGTGATGGGGGTAGAGGGTGGTAGTGATGGTGGTAGAGGGTGGTAATGATGGTGGTAGTGGTTGTGATGGTGGTAGAGGATGGTAGTGGTTGTGATGGTGGTAGTGGGCAGTAGTGATGGTGGTAGTGATGGTGGTAGAGGGTGGTAGTGGTTGTGATGGTGGTAGTGATGGTGGTAGAGGGTGGTAGTGGTTGTGAAGGTGGTAGAGGGTGGTAGTGAAGGTGGTAGAGGGTGGTAGTGAAGATGGTAGAGGGTGGTAGTGATGGTGGTAGAGGGTGGTAGTGATGGTGGTAGTGATGGTAGTAGAGGGTGGTAGTGATGGTGGTAGAGGGTGGTAGTGGTTGTGATGGTGGTAGAGGGAGGTAGTAATGGTGGTAGAGGGTGGTAGTGGTTGTGATGGTGGTAGAGGGTGGTAGTGATGGTGGTAGTAATGGAGATTTGTGCAATGTGGAGTAGGATGGAAAGATTTGTGGAGGAACATCACCCTAACAAAGCTGTTGCAAGCCATGTCAGCAACATGTACAGCTTTTGCAGGCTTGAACATTCGCGAATGTTCATAGTTAATGTGATTTAATAGTTAATCTTTGTTCTGACACTAATATTAGGTACTGAAATAGTACTCAAATAGTCACACAGTGACAGGTGAACATTTTCACCTGCCTTAGTCACATACTATTGTCTAGAAATATATACATAGTATTTATAGGTCCCAGCAATGTTTTGGATACAAGGGAGTATATAATAATAATAATAATAATAATAATAATAATAATTTCCCTTGAAGCATGATGAAAGATGTGTGTCACTCAATTATCTTATCACTCCACTAATGACAGTGGTGACATTTGATGAGCGTTGTCTTATCTTATCTTATCACTCCACTAATGACTGTGGTGACATTTGATGAGGGTACACTGCCTTCACTTTATTTGTTTTCACTGTTACACATAAACACGTCTATCTGTCTGTCTAGCTCTATATCTATCTGTCTGTCTAGCTCTCTGTCTGTCTGTGTGTCTGTCTTTCTGTCTGCCTGTGTCTCAATCTTTCTGTCTGCTTGTCTCTCTTGTCTCAGAAAGTTGCTCATGAACCAACTGGTATTACACACAATCACTATCTACAAGCACAGTATAGCACTTTGTCTAGATTTTTTGGGTTATCCTAGGTAATTTACACTATGTATAATTGTATTTACGCATGTGTTCCTGTGAAATAGAGATAGAGACAAAGAGATAGACAGAGATAATACAGACAGACAGATGGAAATAGACAGCCAATCAGCCAGCCAGCTGCCGGCCAGCCAGCCTGCCGAACATGTATTACACGTTCCAAAATTGTTTCTTTTTACTTAGGGCATAGGTTATAAGACATTCTGGCAGGATGACACTACCTGTGGTACCAAAATTGAAAGGGTGTTGCACAAATGTTGCACATGGGTTATTATTGTTAGGCTAAGTAAATGCTATTATTATATTTCCCTACAATATATTTGTGCACCAAACATTTGTGAGGTTCTTGATCTCCTAACCCTCGCGAATGTGGAGGGCGACCTGTACAATGACAATGTCTTGTCCCATTTTAGGGAAATTTTAAAGAGACGCCAAAAACAGAGGTCTCTGGACAGATATTTAGTGCCATAGGTGTCCAGTGACTCTCAAGCTGGTCCTAGTGGCATTAACCCTTTCAGGGTTTCGGCCGTACTAGTAAGGCTTACGCGCCAGGGTTTTCGTCGTACTAGTACGCCTAAATTCTAGTGCCCTCAAATCAAGTGGAAACAGGCTGGTAGGCCTAGATGTGAGAGAATGGGTCTGTGCGGTCAATGTGCACAGTATAAAAAAAATCCTGCACCACACAGTGCATAATGAGGAAAAAAAACTCTGACCGTGTTTTTGGTTTAAAACAGCGACTTTGCAGTCTATTTTCGTATAGTATTTATGCTTGTATTCTCGTTTTCTTAGTCTTATTTGATAGAATGGATGATATATTACAGAAATGGAGATAATTTGGACAGGTTTCACGATGACAAATACCTTGAAACTGAGCGCAAAGTAGCAAAAATGTTCGATTTTTGCTGAAGTTCAATAGTAAACAAATCATGCCATGTGTCCAATACACATCAACTGGGTAGTCTAATATTCTTGCACAAGTGTGCTGATATTATTTATACCATTTTTACAATGATGCAGCTGTATACATAGCAGTAAATCTTCTATTTTTTGTGAGAATAAAAATTCAAAATGGAAAGCGAAAGTAATGTAAGAGGGGCCTGGAGACGTGACTAATTAACAGATAAAATGTTATTTGAGTGCCAGGAATGTCTGTTTCGTTTATTCTGGACCCTATTTTGAAATTGGCATCTTTTGAAATTTGTGTGAAATTGGCCAAATTGCCAATTTCTGACCACCTTATTGGGTAGTTGAAATCGGTAAATTGGCGGTTTCTTATACTCAATTGATAGACCAAATGGAATTCTAGCGAAATAGCTATAATTTTAGTAAACTGAAACATTGGAATTTGCCAAAAATAGGGCTCAAAGTGGGCGAAATCGCCGATGCGTATATGTCATCGATACCGCTAACTTCGCAAAAGCATAATTCCGTTTGTTTTCCATCAAATTTCATAATTTTGGTGGAGTTATGATCGGAAAAAGATTCTCTATCATTTCATAAGAAAAAATAATTTTTTTTTTCCGAAAAATTGGCAACCCTGAGAACGAGTTTGGGAGAGGGCCTCGCGACCCTGAAATAATAATAATAATAATAATAATAATCCTGGAAAAGGACTTGGTACCTGAAGTTTGGAAGGGGATTCCCCTTCCAAACAATAGTAACTGCTCCATCCTCTCCCCTCCTCCCGTCTTCCATACATCAACAAATCTTCAATAAAGGTAAGTGTCATGTTATTATTCAAATTCAAATTGATACATATATTTCTCTAAAAATTACAATGTGTGTTTTACATTTTAAGGACTAAGGACTATAATTAAAAAGATGGCCGTTAGCATGCCTAGCATGCCTGGGCATGCTAAACATTTCAGGAAGACTTAATACTAGGTTTGCTCCAATACTGGAGTAAATCAGGCAAACTTACTCTATACAATGATTATAAGTGGACCCCCGGCTAACGAAAAAACTTCATCCCAGAAGCCTGCTCAAGTGCCATTACCGAACGAATTTACTTCCTTAAGAAATAATGTAACGTAGGTTAGTCTATTTCAGACCCCCAAAAATACACTTCCACAAGCACTTACAATATTATACTTACATAATTGTACGATTTCCGGGGTGTTCGTTAGCCGGGGGTCCACTGTACTGGTATTAAGGTTAGGTAATTGTAGTGATTAACTAGGTTTACAAAATGGAGGTAGTACAGTGGACCCTCGGTTAACGAAATTAATCCAGTCCAGGAGCTATTACTTAATATGAATCTTTCGTAATCTGAAACCTTATTTCCCATAAGAAATAATGTAAATACAATTAATTCGTTCCACAAAAAAATAATCACTCAAAAAAAAAAAAACAATAACATTTACTTACCTTTATTGAAGAGTTGCAGGCATCTGGAAGGTAGAGTTGCTGACAGGGGCAGGGTGTTAATGGTTGGAAGGGGAATCCCCCTCCAAAAGGATTTCAGGTAACAAGTCCCTCTCTGGGGTTACTTCCCTTCTTGGTCTTTTAATGCCACTAGGACCAGCTTGAGAGTCACTAGACCCCTGCCTGGTGAAGTAACTGTCCACAGTCCTCTGTTTCTGGCGACTCTTCAACACTTTTCTGAAGTACAACATGGCTCTGTCACTGAAGTGGTTGCACAGAAGGCTCATTTCAGCTTGCTCAGGGTGGTATCTTTCAACAAATGTCTGCAACTCATTCCACTTTGTACACATCTCCTTAAGCACTGAACAAGGCACCTCCTTATCTCTCTCTCTCTCCTCCTGTGAAGCAATAACCTCAGCTGTGGTCTGTTGCTGTTCCAGATGAAGCTCTTGCAGCTCTTCAGTTGTTAGCTCTATCCTGTGCTCCTCCACCAACTCTTCCACATCCTCATCACTCACCTCCAACCCCAGGCTGTTCCCCAATTCCACAATATCTTCCACAACATGTACCACAACAGGCACAGGGTCGTCAGGGTCAGCCTCAAATCCTTCTAAATCCCTCTTTTCAACACAATCCGGCCACAGTGGTCTCCAAGCAGAGTTAGGAGTCCTGGAAGTCACTTCCTCCCAAGCCTTACCTATAAGGCCTATGCAATGCACGATATTGAGGTGTTCTTTCCAGAACTCTCTTAGGGTCAATTCAGAGTCATTGGTCATATTAAAGCACCTCTGAAACAGTGCTTTGGTGTACAGTTTCTTGAAGTTGGAAATGACCTGCTGGTCCATGGGCTGGATGAGAGGAGTGGTGTTAGGAGGCAAGAACTTCACTCTGATGAAATTTAAGTTGTCAGGCAACAACTCTTGCAAGTTGTGAGGATGAGCAGGAGCATTGTCCAGTACCAGGAGGCACTTGAGTGGCAATTTCTTTTCCAGGAGGTATTTCTTCACACTAGGGCCAAACACTCCAGTCAACCATTCCTTGAAAATCTCCGTAGTGACCCATGCCTTGGTGTTAGCTTTCCAATGCACACACAATTTATTCTTGTCAACACTGTGTTTCCTGATGGGTCTGGGATTTTCTGTGTGATGCACCAGTAAAGGCTTCACTTTAAAATCACCACTGGCATTGGCACACATCATAAGAGTTAGCCTGTCTTTCATAGGCTTGTGTCCTGGCTGTGCCTTTTCCTCCTGAGTAATGTAGGTCCTGTTGGGCATTTTCTTCCAAAACAGGCCTGTTTCATCACAATTAACCCTTTGACTGTTTCGGACGTATATTTACGTCTTACGAGCCAATGTTTCGGACGTATTTATACGCCTAAATTCTAGCGGCTTCAAATGAAGCGGGAGAAAGCTGATAGGCCTACATGTGAGAGAATGGGTCTGCGTGGTGGGTGTGCACAGTATGAAAAAAATCGGGGACCCAGTGGTGCATTGTGGGAGCGCCATGTTTGTAGTCCTTGTTCACCATGCCTGGCGGTAAGAAGTACCTCACTCCCGGCGAGTGGAGGCCTTCTCTTCCCAAGTGATAGTTCTAACAGCGATGGAAGTGCCAGTGAAAGTGAATTCCATGGTTTTCAAGAGGGTGTGACCGAAAGCAGTGCCCAGGATAACATAATTAGTGATGAAAACCCAGATGACCCACAGCCTTCCACCTCTGGTGCTGGGCCATCTCATTCACGTTCACCTGTACGAGAACGAAAGAGAATACTATTTCCCCGTGTAGAAGACTCTGATGTGAGCAGTGTAAGTGATGATGACAGTGATTTCAAAGTTATTGAAAGCAGTTCTAGTGGCGACAGTGAGGGAGATTATTCTCCAGTGAAGCGGCAGTATGTACGACGCAACATGCGTTCTGGTAGTGTGCCATATGCTATTCCAAGGAAAAGGAGTAAATCTCGGAGTACATCTCTTGGCCCTACACCAATAATTGATAATGAAGATGACGATATTGTTACAATGGGGATGCGTAATGTGCGTGGGGCAGGTGGTGGTGTTGGCGGTGGCATGAGTCATGTGCCACCACGAGCGGGCCACGCTGCTACCCACACTGCTAACTCAGTACAACCACCATCAACCACCCCACACTTCCACAACCTGCACAACCACAACCTGCACAGCCACAACCTGCACAACCACAACCTGCACAACCACAACCACCTGTCAATATCCAGTACGCACCAGCAGACCGCATCTGGGATTGGCAGCAAGGTGACAATTTTGTTCCCAATCCCCATGACTTTGATGAAGCACAAAGTGGAATACGGCCATCGTGTACACTTGGGAACAATGCTACTGAACTGGAATGCTTTCAGTTATTCTTCGATGAACCCCTGATGGACATTATTGTCAGGAAAGCAACACATACTATGAGTACACCATGGCAAACACATTTCTTTCACCAAATTCACGGCTACACCAGTGGAAGGACACAACTGTGGCAGAGATGTACTTGTTCTTTGCCACAATAATGCTTATGCCACATGTTTATAAGCACACTGTCACCACATACTGGTCGACAGAACGCCTGATTTCAACCCCAGGTTTTAGTGATATTATACCAGTGAATCGTTTTTGATACTGTTGCGTATGCTTCACTTTTCTGATAAAACCAGGCCTGACAGAAACGACAGGTTATATAAGATCAGGAATGTGTTCATGTACCTGAAACAAAAGTGTTGTATGTATTTTTATCCCTTCAGGAAGCTTGTTATTGATGAGTCTTTGATTTTGTTCAAAGGCAGACTGTCATTCAAGCAGTATATACCAAGCAAGAGGAAACGCTTTGGTATAAAGTTATTTGTCCTGTGTGATTGCAAAAGTGGTCTGGTTCTGGATCTAATTGTGTACACTGGCAGTAATACATTGAGAGATACCATGAAGTTATTGGGTATCTCTGGTGATGTGGTTAGAACAATGATGGAACCATATCTTGGTAAGGGGCATATATTATATACTGATAACTGGTACAGAGCCCTTTACTCAGTGATTTCTTGCGAGTGAACATGACAGACTTGTGTGGCACAGTGCGTGCAAATCGTAAACATATGCCTAGGTTTGACGCTGGCACTCGTAGAGGTGAAGTGCAGGTGTTTGCTGCCAATGATATCATGGCATTTCGGTGGCAAGACAAACGTGATGTCACATTGTTGACATCACGTTTGTCACGTTTGTCACGTTTGTCACGTTTGTCAGACAGTTTGGTAGACAGTGGAAGACAGAATAGAGAGACCAATGAACCCATTCTAAAACCTGCAGCTGTGATGGACTACAACCTCAATATGCGCTTAGTGGACAAATGTGACATGCAGATTGGGTTTGCTGATTGTGTACGCAAAAGTTATAAGTGGTACATAAAACTCTTTTTCCATCTTCTTGACATTTCCATGCTGAATGCTTATAACATGTACAAGTTGAAGACCAACAACAAACCCAAATATGGTGAATTTTGTTTGTCAGTCATCAGACAAATAATATTCAAGTACCAAGGAGCAACACCTGCAATAGACCAGCGCCCACGAAATTATCAACACATGCCCTCTCGTATGAGGCCTGGTGAACACTACCCCATACAAGTGCCTGCTACTACTCTCAAGAAAAATGCTCAGAAGAGGTGTTTTGTCTGTAAACATTCCACAAAACGCCCACAAACACGCAGAGACACTCGTTTTATGTGTGAGGAGTGTAAAGTACCACTGTGCTTATACCCATGTTTCAAAGAGTTCCACAGCTGCAGGAGTTCTAGGAAAGTGTTCAGTGAGTGTACATATGTATATATATTATAGAACAATAGTAATGAACATTTTTGTCGTTGTTTGTTTGTGTAAACAAGTTTTGTAAACAATATAAACATACCATTGTTTGTGAAGTTATTGTGGTGCAAACAACGAGTGTATATATATACATTGCACCTTACTGTGGTCTCACAGGCCACATAAGTTACATAAAAAAAGAAAATAGTGAAAAAAACAAGAAATCTACAAATGGAAGTAAACAGAAGTTTACGAGTCAGCGGTTTGCCGATGTTGCCATACGCGGCTCAAATTGTGCCAACTTTACGCCTCCATATCTCGGTAAGTACTGATGGCAAAAATTTTTTTTTAGGCTTAAAACAATCAGCAAAATAATCCTAACATTTTGGTAAGAAAAAATCATTTTTTTTTTTTTCGAATATTTCCCGACATAAAATGACAGTTTCAGAAAGGGGTCTCCGACAGTCAAAGGGTTAAACACTTGTTGGGGGAGGAATTGTTCAGCCTCTACGAACCCCTTGAATTCATGCACAAATTTTTCAGCTGCACGTTTGTCTGAGCTGGCTGCCTCGCCATGCCTCACAACATTGTGTATGCCACTACGTTTTTTAAACTTCTCAAACCAGCCTTTGCTGGCTTTAAAATCACTCTCCTCACCACTGGTTCCAGGCATTGTCTTCACAAGATCTGCGTGCAACTTCCTTGCCTTTTCACAAATTATCGCCATAGAAATACTATCACCCGCTCTGTTTTTCATGGATCCACACCAACAACAACTTCTCAACCTCATCCACTGTTTTCGATCTTTGTTTCGTTAACAAATTAACCCCTTTTGCAACATTAGCTTCCTTGATCTCATTTCTCTGTGCCAGGATAGTGCCGATAGTAGATGGAGTTTTATTGTACATCCTGGCAAGATCACTCAGACGTACACCACTCTCATATTTTTCTATGATTTCCTTCTTCAGTTCGATGGTGTTCCTCACTCTCTTTACCACAGGGGTGCCACTAGGAAGCTTCTTTGGACCCATGGTGACTTATTTCACAGTGACAATAACTAAACCACCAAAAAAGACACCAAATATATTGTGAATCTTTGAAAGAGCACGCTAGGTAATGTTTTCTCAATGGTAAACAACGCTTCACTGGCGTCCTGCGCTTGCGCAGAGCAGGCGGACACGTCTAATACCTTTCGGTAACCGAGGAATTTTTCGCTAACCGATTACGAAAAAAGCTTCCGGTTTCCGAAGCTTTCGTTAACGGAACCTTTCGTTAACTGAGGGTCCACTGTATAAAAATGAAAGAATTTAACAATTAGTTTAAATATTAATGGAAATGGT
>WNWK01049993.1:0-13010 GCA_009830355.1 Cherax destructor
GGGAATTCATTACCCATTAAATACTAAAATAACCTTGTCTGAACTTTTTTTAAACTCTTCTAAAGGGAACCCCCCCTACCCCCCCTAAAAAAAAATAGTACCCCATATGAAACTACTTTCAACAATGCTCAGTTTTTTTTCCTATAATATAGTAATTGCAATATTTAAAAATTGATGTAACCATCCTAAAAAAACATTTTCACCTTGTCACAATGTAATATCCTCAGACTGTAATATGAGTAAATTTTTAAAATTTATAAGCAATGTTTAACTAAAATAAACTCAATTTTCTCTAATATTAAGTAGTCTATAAGCCATTAGATTTAGCCCCCATATTCAATTCATGATAGTGACTCTTTTTGCACTTCAGTTCATGATTGTAATTAAAAATACGATGTAAACTTGCAATGAAATAAAAAATTGTTTTTTTAAATTTTTAAAAAAAATTTATATAAAATTATTTCCTTTCCATCTTATATGTCCTCATGATTTAAGTAAAAAAAACGGTGTGTTGGGGGGCTAATTTCCCTGATCACCAGTAAACAAAAAACCCGTTTTTTTGGGGGAAAAAAAACAATATTTCGGGGGCCCGGAGACGTTTCAGGCGTTATCGGGAAGTAAGTTATTGACTTATTTGATGAACTCCCCATTTATTATTGAAGAAATACAATAATTTTTTGACGGAATCATAAAACAATGAAAAATAACTAAAAAAAATTAAAAAACCCCTCACAGTGAAAAATTTTTACAATTCCACAGCCCAAACACCCCCCAAAATTTGGGTGAAAACTAAAAACCCCAAAACTGATGCACACATAAAAAAGCCCATTTGCTCCCCCGGAGATTCAATATAAATCTCCCCCATGAACCCCCCAAAAAAAAAAAAATTCCCCCCAAACACTAGGCAACTGCTTTTACCCCAACAAAAAAAAACCCCTACAAGAATCTCCGAGACAGTACCCACGGGGCCACATCTGGACAATACTATAGCCTCAAAAAACGGGATCATCACAGCCCAACACCACAGACCACTATCCGACCTTTCTCATAACTAATCTTGGAAAATTTGCCCCAGATATTAAAATTCCCTTTCCCAGACTCATAATGAGTCAGAAAAAAACATAACAGCTATGATTAACTTTAAAACTGGCATTAATGGGTTAGAAACATATACAGATACAAATTGAAACATAAAAAATTTCCTAAAAAAAAACCCCCACCTCTATAAACAAACACCCAAAAAAAACTAAACAGATCACAGCTAAGGATTTTAAAAACCCCTTTTAACACCCAGCATCCTTAAATCCATTAAAAAAAAGGGACCAATAAGAAAACAATACAAAAAGGGGGGTTAACCAGAGAAAAATAAAAAGCTACTCATAAACCCCCTTTCCAGCCTGAAAAAGGGGATAAAAAAAAGGGGGATTATGGGGGCAGACTCCGGGGCAAAAAAAGGGGATATGAAAAAAACCGGGAAAAACCCTATCTGCAATTCTAGGAAATAATAAGATAGCGAAAAAAAACACCACCCAAAATTTTCAAGAGCAGATGAACCCCTACCCCCACCTACTGAGACGGCAAACAGACATGTTTTCTTCCTCACCATGGAAAGAATCTGGCGGTAAAATCAGCTCAAACACCGTCCAACAGACTACCTCACAAACACCTACCCTAATACGCTATTCTAGCTCCTACCAACCCAATTGAAGTCTCGCTCATAATCAACACATAAAAACAAGGCAGGGGCCTCAAGCAGCCTACTAACTTTTATGTACAAAAAGCTTCCACAGGTACTGTCATAATCATACTTACTATTCAATAAATCCATTGAAAGAGCCTCTACCTTTCCATCAATTCTCAATGCTTCTGGTCACCCCCGATCCACAAAGGAGGTGATCAAACAGACCTGAATAATTATAGACCAATTTCTAATTTTACCATTGCTTTCTAAATCTTCAGAAAAATTGAATTCATGAACAAATCATATTCCTACCTCGTCTCACACAATGTATAACCCCTGTCAATTTGGATTCCAGGACAAACAAGAGCACAAACGATGCTATTACACACACATGTTGGTGGACCTGACTTAACTCAGTGAACGTGTCTTATTGTGCTCTCTGTCAATCTGAAGAAGATGTCCTCTCTGGAAAGCTACTCTACCAGCAGCTGAAGGAAGGGCAGGGTAGCTAAGCTTGAGATACAGCGACTGACTGAGGAAAACAAGAGGTTACGTAGTAATCTCTGCCCGAAATACTCCAAGCCAGGAAGGAACCTGGACAGTGGCTAAAACACTGTGGGACAAAGTTAAGGCTCAAGAGGGCGGGTGGAGAGGTAGAAACACTTGAAGGCCCAGGAATGTTGGCAGAAACATCGAACCCATTCTCCCGGCACTACCACGATGAATGTGATCGACTTCTGAAAGCGTCACCGGCCCGAAAGAAGGGCAGGGAAGGTAAAAACATTGTTGTTGGGGTTGATCAGGTTAGGTACATGGATAGGGCTTTCTGTTTGAACAAATCGAGGTAGGAGACAGGGTTTTGCTTTCCTGGGGCTGGGATGGAGGATATTGTTGTTAGCCATCTGGACATCATGAGAGTAATGGGAGCAATCCTATTATCTGTCTCTCAGTGCTGGAGGCAACAGTGATGGCAGACGTAGGGTGAGGACCTGACTAGCAGGGTTTAGGTCAATAGACATAATTAGGAAGAAGGGTGGGAACCCTGTCATGTGTGAGAGTATTTTGCCAAGGAGGTTGGAAATGAATGGCTGTCAGGGCAGTGGTGTCAATGCTGGCTGGACAAATACTGTGAGAGAAATTCAGTAACATTCATTGACAGCTGGGACCTCTTCTGGCAGGAAATGACATGTATGCCAGGATGGGTTCCACTTGCCAGGTCTGGGGTGGGGGCCTGGCAACACAGTGGAGGGAGCTGTTAGGGTTAAAAATAGTTAGTGGTATGGGTTTTGGGGAAAAACGAAGTCCCAGTGTGGTAATATTATATAAGGTGTAGGAGGAAGTTAGTAATAGGCAGAATAAGGTGGATAGTGGAGCTAGTGACACTAGATGACAAGGACAGTAATAGGTATAATTGGAAAAACAGAGATGAGCAGGAAGGGTAAAGAAAGGAGGTCTCTAAATATATATTACACAATAGTCGTAGTGCTAGGAATAAGATGGACGAGTTGAGATTAGATTGCAAGTACAGGTAATATTGATGTTTGCAATAACAGAGACATGGTTTATATGAAAAATCGGGACTTACCTGCCGAATGTACATTCAGGTTTTAAATTGTTCAAGTAGACAGAAGTATCGGGAAAGGGGGTGGGGTGGCACTCTATGTCCGTGATCGTTAAATTGTTGCATAAAACGGGTATAAAGTCTGAATTAACACATACAGATCTGTCTGGATAGAATTTTCAGAGGGGTGTGAAAAATTGATTTTAGGCGTGATTTACCGTCTCAAACTTGATAGGGAACAAGGGAGACTACTTTGGGAGAAATTGTTAAGACCACAAGACACGATAACGTAGTAATTCTAGGGGACTTTAACTTTAGTCAGATTGATTGGAATTTCATGACGAGATTTAGAATCTAACGACTTTTTAGAATAGTTCAGGATTAGCTTTTTGAAGCAGTTTGTAACAGAACCTACAAGGGAAATAACCTATTGACTTGGTTCTGGCAAGCAAAGGAAACCCTTGTTAATAATTTAGAAGTACAGAGGAACTCGGCTCAAGCGACCTACAAGTCAATTACCTTTAGCATTGAATGGATGTATGATAGTAGGGATAATTCAGTAATGGTCCCAGATTTTCGCTTAGCAGATTATAATGGACTTAGAGAACACTTATCAACTGTGGACTGGGGTGAAGAAGAGGTATCAATATGACAGTTTTTCTTAACACTATACAGGCTGCCCAAAGAACATTTGTATCCGTATAAAGAAATTAGATCAAGTAGAAATGACCCAAAATGGATGAATAATAGGTCAAATATCTTTTAGGCGGAAAGAAGAAGGAATTTATAGGCGCATAAAAAGAGTGAGGTCATCTTATAAATCAGTATACTGACATTAAAGAGGGACGTTAAAGGGAATAAGAAAAGCAAAAGCGGGACTATGAAATTAAAGTTGCTAGGGATTCAAAAACTACCCTTAAAATTTTTTCAGGTTTATAGAACAAAAGTTAGGGATAAGATAGGTCCCTTAAAAACAACTTTGGGCATCTTACTGACAAGGAGAATGATATGTGCTCTTTTTTTAATAATTATTTTCTCTCGGTTTCACACAGGAAGACATTAATAATATCCCAGTAATTAATTTTACAGAGGCCAGAAGAAGATAGAGGTATGAAATTCACAGTCACTAGCGAAATGATTATGAAACAGCTGGACGACTGAAACAAAATAAATCGCCGGGTCCTGATGAGCTTTTGCAAGGGTTCTTGGGGAAAATGCAAAATGGAACTCTGTGAACAATATCTAACATTTTAATTTATCTCTTTAAACAGGTGTAGTGTCTGATATGTGGAAGATGGCTAATGAAATTTTCCTATTTTAAAGCAGGGGACAAGTCACTACCGTCTAACTACCGCCCAATAAGCCTGACCTCAATTGTGGCAATACTAGAGTCAATTATAGCTGATATTATTAGAAGCCATCTAGATAACCATAATTTGATTAGATACCCAGCATGGATTCACGAGGGCCGTTCCTGCCTATCTAATTTATTAACCTTCTTCAGTAAGCTTTTGAGGCTGTTGATCACGATAAAGAATTCGATATTGTTTATTTAGACTTTAGTAAGGCTTTTGATAAGTACCGCACAGAGACTGTTAAAGAAAGTGGCAGCTCATGGCATTGGGGAAAAGTGCTGTCATGGATCGAGTCATGGCTCACTAATAGGAAGCAGAGAGTGTGCATAAATGGGGTTAAATCCGAATGGGGACTTGTAACAAGTGTGGTGTTCCACAGGGATCAGTCTTAGGCCCATTGTTATTTATAATATATATCAATGACCTTGTGAGGAATTACTAGTGATATGAGCAAATTCATGACGACACGAAGATAGGTAGGATAATTGATTCAAACATAGATGTCATAGAACTTCAGGAAGATTTAGACAAACTTAATTCGTGGTCAGAAAAGTGGCAGATGCAGTTCAATGTAGATAAATGCAAGGTTCTGAAGCTCAGGAGTGTCCCACCCAAGCACTTATAAGTTAAATAACGTAAAAACTTAGCCATACAGATTGCGAAGGACTTGGGGGTGATGGTAAGCAGCAACCTTAAACCCAAAACAGCAATGCCTAAGCGTACGTAATAAGGCAAATAGATTACTGGGATTTATATCAAAGTGTTAGCAACGAAGTCCAGAGGTTATATTACAGCTTTATACATCATTAAGTAAGGCCTCACCTAGATTACGCAGCTCAGTTCTGGTCTCCATATTACAGAATGGACATAAATTCGTTAAGAAAACATTCAGCGTAGAATGACTAAATTAATACATTTGCATTAGAAATCTTCCTTAAAAGAAGATTGAAGACCCTAAAATTACATTCACTTGTAAGACGTAGAATGAGGAGACATGATCGAGGTATACAAGTGGAAAATGGGTATTAACAAGGGGATATAAATAAGGTCTTGAGGATATCTCTCCAAGAGAACCGCAATAATGGATTCAAGTTAGATAAGTTAGATTTAGAAAGGATATAGGAAAGTATTGGTTTGGAAATAGGGTAGTTGATGAGTGGAACAGTCTGCCTAGTAGGGTTATTGA
This sequence comes from Cherax destructor, assembly GCA_009830355.1. NCBI lineage: Eukaryota > Metazoa > Arthropoda > Malacostraca > Decapoda > Parastacidae > Cherax > Cherax destructor. Next base: position 5,784 of record WNWK01049993.1, read on the forward strand.
AGCTAGGACCTTAGGGGAGTTTTAAATTAGGTTGGATAAATTCATGAGTGAGAGGGTTGGATTTGAGTGGGACTCGCGCATGAGTGGGTAGAATTGTCAAAGCTTATTTCTTGGGTAGCATTGAAGATTGGGTTGAGCAAATATTCTGTTAGTGGGACGGATTGTGAACCTGCCTAGTATGGGCCAACAGGCCTGCTGCAGTGTTCCCTCCTTTCTTTGTTCTTATGTTAATATTACTTGAAAAGAAGTCCCCTGAATCTTCATTGATCCAAAACTTTTGATACAGTCGACCATGATTTACTGCTCCAAGACACTATGGTATGGGGCACCCCAACCTAAAATCATCCTCACCACAGAGCCAATACTTGTACACAAATGGAGGGGAACTTTTCCCCACACAATTACAATCAATTCCCTCAAGGAAGTGCCCTGGGGCCCTCCTTTCCTCATTAATAATGCCCCCACCCGAATCCACCCCACAATACTAAAACCCCCATTTTTTTTGCAGATAACAACATATGTCTTCTCTCCCCCCAAATCAGTTATATTTGGCCAACACTGTTAATGCCGATTACAGAAAATACCCAACATGGATGACGACTAAAAAACACTCTCAATTTTGAAAAGGGGAACCTACTTCATACAGTTTAACAAATCCAATTTCCATAACATAACATATTGTCACCACCCACAAGACTCACAGGGGGAAAATTCCTAGGAACCCCACCTTGACAGTAGCCTTAAATTCCAAACACATATCAAAAAATTTTCCCAAGAAAATCTCAGACAGTGCTATTATCAAGATCTATTAGGGCCTCAATCAAGCTCCCCCCTGCATTTTTCCCTTATCTCCGTATCTCACCTGGAATCTGTGAGGGATAAACAACGTTAATTACTAGACCACTCTAACACAACAAAAGGCCGCAGTCAGAATGATAACAAATTCCCCCTCTAGACAGAATACTCCCCCCAATATTCAAGTCTCAAACTACTCATAAGAAACTTTCCCATACTTACTCTTTGCCTCCATATAAATTTTACCTCTAATATAACCCTCCCCCAAACTCTCCTCCCAACTTGGGCCCCCCATGACCATAACACGACACAGATCATTTTTTGATACCCCCGTTTTCCCTTACCCCCTATGTAAAAATTCTATGCACATAAAGGGCGATCTGGAATTCATTAGAACAAGAACATAAGAAAGAAAAGCAGGCTGTTGGCCATATGGCAGGTCCTTCCAATCCGTCCCACTAACAAATATTTTCACAATCTTCAATGCCCCCAAAATAAGCTTTGCAATTCTACCCACTCATGCGAGTCCCACTCAAATCCAACCCCTCACTCTTGAATTTATAACCCCAAAATTTTGGGAAACAAGGGCCCTGGCTTCAAAAACCCCTACTAGGCAGACTGTTCCACTCATCAACACCTTTTTCCCAAACCAATCTTTCCTATATCCTTTCTAAATCTAAACTTATCTAACTTGAATCCATTATTGCGGGTTCTCTTTTGGGAAGATATCCTCAAAACCTTATTATATCCTTGTTAATACCCATTTTCCACTTGTATGCCTCGATCATGTCTCCCTCTTTCCCACGTCTTACAAGTGAATTATTTAGGGTCTTCAATCTTTCTTCGTAAGGAAGATTTCTATGCTAAAGTATTAATTTAGTCATTCCTGAATGTTTCCCCAGGTATGTCCATTCTGTAATATGGAGAACAGAACTGAGCTGCGTAATCTAGGTGAGGCCTTACTAATGATGTATAAAGCTGTAATAACCTCTGGACTTCTGTGCTAACACTTCTTGATATAAATCCAGTAATTATTTGCTACAGCGGCATTGCTGTCTTGAAAGGTTGCCCTTACCATCCCCCCAAGTCCTTTTACCAATCTGTATGGCTAAGTTCTACGTTATTTTTAAAATAAGTGCTTGGGTTATGGACACTCCCGAGCTTCAGAACCCATTTTTCTCATTGAACGGGATCTGCCCTTTCGACCGTTAAGTTTGTCTAAATCTTCCTGAAGTTCTATGACATCTATGTTTGAATCAATTATCCTACCTATCTTGTGTCTTAAAAATTTCCATTACTAGTAATTCCCCCATCGGTCATTGATATATTTATAAATAACAATGGGCTAGACTGATCCTTTGGAACCACTTTTTCAAGTCCCCCTTCGGTTTAACCCATTTATGCACACTCTCTGTTCCCCATTAGTGGGCCATGACTCGATCCATGACAGCACTTTTCCCCCAATGCCATTTAGCTGCCACTTTCTTTAACAGTCTCTGGTGCGGTACTCTATCAAAGCCTTACTAAAGTCTAAATAAACAATATCAATTCTTTATCGTGATCCAGCCTCAAAAACTTTACTGAAGAAGGTTAATAAATTAGATAGGAGGGCGCCCTCGTGAATCCATCTGGGTATCATTAATCAATATGGTTATCTAGATGGCTTCTAATATCAGCTATATTGACTCTAATTTGCCTACAATTGAAAGGGCAGGCTTGTGGGGGGATTAATTGGAGTGACTTGTCCCCTGCTTTAAAAATGAATTACATAGCCATCTTTATAGCACTACACCTGTTTGAAGAGATAATAAAATGTTAATATTGGTTACAGAGTTCCATTTGCATTCCTTGAACCCTTGCAAAACTCATGGGACGGGGATTTATTTTTTTTTCAGTGGGTTCCCGCTGTTTCATAATGCCCTTAGTGACTGTGATATTACATAATTTATCTTCTTCTGGGCCTCTGTAAAAATTAATTTCTGGGATATTATTAATGTCTCCTGTGGAAAAAAAAGAAAATAATTATTAAAATAGAGACATATCATTCTCCTTGTCAGTAAGATGCCCAAAGGTTTTTATCCCCAAATATTAAGATAATCTTTCTGAAAATCAGTTAAAAACGCTCAAAACCTACTCACCAAACCTAAATGATCATGCAAACTACTTTGAAAAAAGCTCATTGTTACTTTCCCATACGATAATCTCAATTTTTAATAATATGTTACTATTATCATTTTTACTCATGTCTCAAAAGTTAATGTCAAAAGTAACAATGTTATTTTCCTTGGATAATCTCAATTCCATATTATCATTCAAGAATCTTAACACCTGCCAACAATCTAAGATCTAATATCATTATCTCCCAAACAGTAAAAAATTTCATCATATTGTAATTTTGAAATTAATTTTAATAGAACAAACTCAATAAATTTCTCTAATATTAAGTACCTAGTTTTTAAGGACTAGAATAAGCTGCCCCTAATGGCATGTCAGTGGCTCTCCTTGCACTCAATTTACATTGCGCTTAATACCCATGTAACACCGTGAAATAAAATTTGTTTGTTTGTTTGTTTGTTTGTTTGATTACCTTCCATTGAGAAAATCGCACTAGCATTGTTTATAAGTATACCAAGTCTCAAAACCACCTTTCGTTGTGCCATTTAGGCGAGGGTAAATTTATCACTTAACACTGTCATTATTGTAATCCTCATCAACTTCCTCAAGATTATCTCTATAGATAGGTGCAGCTTCTAGTTTCCTCCCACATATTATGCTTGAGGAGTCAGTATGTCTCGTCAGGAGTATCAATCATGTACGAGAGCGGACGATTACCCCATCAATTCTGTACCTCCACTAATACTGCCCGGAATTCCTCAAGTTAATTCGTTTCCAGTTGTGGTAACTGCACCAGACACCTCTTTCCTGTACCTATCAGTCTTTCGTACAACCCCCCTGCCAGGGCTGGAGATAATAAACTTCCAGCCACACCCTCGCTGATTGTAACAGGACTGTACATCATTACTCTCGACAATTCCTTCAAGTGTTGCGCTCCGCTACAAAGTTAGTGGCGTTATCCAAAATCATTAGTCTTGGACGGTAGGATCTGGCTGCAAATTTCCAAAACAGCTATATGGACATTCTGCAGACAGTCCTGCGCCACTTCTAAATGCACTGCCCTTGTGGCAGTACAAGTAAATAAACATACATACATTTTTAAAAAGGAACACCATCTCAGTATTTTTAAAAAATGATTCCCCCCTGTAATCCACCCCCTGTTACATCAAATTTTTTATTTTAAAAATTTTCCCCTTGGGCGGGGTGGGGGGGGGGTACATATAGGTTCTGGCACCCCCGGCACACACTACACATGTCTTGTTGACTCCCCACACTCTGTCGTTATGGGGAACCCAAAAAAGTTTCCTAATGTAATTTAAGGTATCTTGTCCCCCACCATGCATTACTTTTTTTGGGGTTTTCCCCAATTTAAAAATTGTCAGATGAGGGTTTTGGGGAGCATGATAGGGTGTTTAGCATATTCCCCCCAATTTCCCCGCATTTTGCAACCTACCTCTGCCCTGATTACATTATCCTCCATGTACAGTCCCAATTTCTCTATTATTGAACCTTTCCCAACTTCTCCTTCTCATCAATTTAATCTCTTCTCCGTAGATTTCTCCTTGTACTCTCTTAAATTTTTTTAGAGGATGTGGAAAATCATCGTGATATTCATCTTGTTTATAAAGTTAAAAAACCAATTTCGTAACATTAACCCCGTTTTGGAAAAAATGAATATTTTTTTATCACATTAATTTCAACAGGAGCAATATTGCGCCTTTTGAACAGGCAATTAACTTTATCCCCCAAAATGGGTCCTTTAAAACAAAAAACCCTTTTCCCCAAAATTTTTCAAAAGTCCCCCTGAGACAAAAATTAATGGGTTTTCCCCCCCGGGATATGTTTAAAAAGGGTTTAAAATGCTGGCCCAAACTATCATATTTCTCTTGCATCTGGTTAATTTCCGCGACTGGGTTTTTTTTCCCCCAAAATTTTTCTTTTCCCCCTTTTGATCCACTGCAAGGATACCTCATTATCAGCCCCAAAATTTTTTTTCGCTTATTTATCTCCCCAATTTTTTTTTTTTTTTTTCCCATCGGCCGATTCCCCCCAAAGGGAGGGTGGCCCGAAAAAAAAAATTTTTCCCTCATCATTCACCCCCTCACTGTCTTGCCAGGGGGGTTTCTTTACACTACAGTTATAAAAAAGAAAAAAATTTAAAACCCCCCCCCTTCCCCGAGTGCAGACACTGCTTCCCATCCCCCGGACCCCAAAACCTTTCCGGTTTCCCTGAATCCCTTCATAAATGTTATTTTTCCCCCCCCAACAGCACGTCAAGTATTAAAAATCATTTGTCTCCATTTCCCCCCTATCAAATACGCTCACGTTGTTCGGGAAAGGGGCCAAACCCCCCCACACAAAAAAACCCTTTCCCCCCCCCTCCAACCTTTCCCCCGGGCCCACCCCTACTCCCCCTTCCCCCCCCTACAGATTTATACCTCTCCAAGTTATTCTGTTTTTTTTCCCTCCCCTCTTCATGTCCCCAACCACCTCAACAACCCCCCCCCAGTTCTCTGGATAATAGTTTTTTGGGGGTCCCCCCCCTCCCAATTTCCCCAAAAAACCAAATTTTTGCATTATATTCACACCACAAATTTTTTCCCCAGACATGACATTTTCCAATGCCTCCCCCCCCTTTTCCTCGTTGCAACATTTTTACACCCCAAAAATTCCCCCCTATAAAGTGTTGGTATAACTATCTCTCATACATTCCCTTCTTTTTTCCATGGACAAAGTTCTTTGTCCCGAAATCAGGGAATCTCCCTCACCCTTTTTTCCCCCCTCAATTCTAAAATTCACCTCATCCTTCATAGACCCATTTTCCCCTGCCCCCTCCAAATACCCCGACCCCCTTCACCTCATCCTTTTCTCTCTCCCCCCCTTTTTTATATCAATCTTTCCCCCTTTTAAACCGTTTCCCTCACACCACTTTTTTATTTTCCCTTTTTTTTCCCCCAAATTACCCCCCTTAAATTTTTTCCCCAAAATCCCCCAAAAACCCCATTTTGGGGAAAAAACAATGTAAAACCCCCCCTTTTTTTTGATTTTTTATTTTTCCCCCCCTCAAAAAACCCTGCTTTCCCCTTTTCTTAAAACCCCATCTATTTATTAAACAACCATGGTGACATCACACATCCTTGTCAAAAGGCCCCTTTTACTGGGAAAGGGGCCCCCTCCCTCCTAAAAAACCCCCTAGCGGCCCCCCCTATCCTTTTAAAAAACCTTCCTGCTTTCAGTAACCTTCCCCCCATTCCATACACCTGCAACATCTTACATTGCCCCCTATCCACCCTATCCTTTCGCCTTTTCCCCAAAAAAAATAAATTCCAAAAAACCTCTTTTTCCCCTTTTTAAATCTGTTCACCTATATGTTTCCTGTAAACATTTTGGGGGGCCCCCCTTACCTTTCCTAAAGCCCCCCCTTTGGGCTCTGCTATCCTGCTTTCTGTCTTATTTAATTCTTTCAATAATAACTCTACCATACACTTTTTTTTTAAAAGGGGGCCCCCCAAAAAACTTATTCCCCTATAATTTTGCACCCCTTTTGTCCCCTTTTTTTTTATACAAAAAGGGGGTTTCTCCCTATATTCCCGCTAATTTAACCCCCCAAAAATGGCTGTTAATTTCCCCAAAAAAAGGGGGGGTTTGTAATTTAATTAGGACTTTGGGGGTTTGACATGACAAAAAAATGTCTTTATCACTTTAAGATAAAAAACTGCTCCGTACACCAATTTTTTAAACATCGCAAAAAAGTGGGTATATTAGTCCCTTCTTGACTCGCCACCCGGCGTGGGAACTCCATCATTGGAAAAATTTTTATAATCACCAATTAATTCTTCCCACCCCCCTTTAAAGAATTCCTCAGGTGGGTTTCATCCCAACCTTTTTTCTTCCCTGCCTCTTGCCCCAAAAAATTCCCTTTAAAAGGGAAGAGGGCCACCCCAAAACCTAGTGGATCCCAAGCATTTAAACTTCAGCTAGTAGGACTCTCTTAGTTAATTTTTTTTTGGGATACTATAATTATTAGACTTTAACAATAACAAGTCTCTCTCAGTATCCCCCCTCAGTCCCAATGCATTACTACACCCCCCGGGGGCTCCATCTCCCCGGGTTGTCTTTTTTATTCGGTCCTTTAACTTGGAGAATTACTGTTCTACTCCCCCCAAAAGGGGGGTTTGCACCTTGCATTATGTATTAAGCCCCCCTATATCCTCATTAGTTCCTCTTCGGGGTTTTTGTCACACCCAGGGAAATTGTCCCTTTAAAATTTTTTCCCCCCATTTCCTCTTTTGGGGGGCCCCCGTACGTTTAAGATGT
>WNWK01049994.1:0-13010 GCA_009830355.1 Cherax destructor
ACAATATCTCCCGTGGGTCCTTCAGGAGGGAGCAGAGATGCTGAGTGTGCCACTTACCACAATATTCAACACATGCCTTGAAAATGGGCAGCTACCTGAGGTATTGAAAAAAGGCCAACGTAGTCCCCATTTTTAAGAAAGGAGATGGAAAAGAGGCACTAAACTATAGACCAGTGTCACTTACATGCATAGTGTGCAAAGTCATGGAGAAAATCATCAGGAAAAGAGTGGTGGACCATCTGGAACGGCACAGGATAATCAATGCTAGACAGCACGGATTGATGGAAGGCAAATCCTGTGTAACAAACCTCCTGGAGTTCTACGACAAAGTAACATAGGTAAGACACGAGAGAGAAGGGTGGGTTGATTGCATTTTCCTGGACTGCAGGAAGGCCTTCGACACAGTTCCTCATATGAGATTAGTGAAGAAGCTGGAAGACCAAGCGTGTATAACAGGAAGGGCTCTGAAATGGATCAGGGAAAACCTGACAGGGAGGCAACAACGGGTCATGGTGCATGACGAGGTATCACAGTGGGTGCCTGTGACAAGCCGGGTCCTGCAGGGGTCAGTCCTAGGACCAGTGCTATTCTTGGTATATGTGAATGACATGATGGACGGGATAGACTCAGAAGTGTCTCTGTTCACAGATGATGTGAAATTAATGAGGAGAATCAAATCGGATGTGGACCAGGCAGGACTTCAAAGAGACTTGGACAAGCTGGATGCCTGGTACAGCAACTGGCTTCTCGAATTTAATCCCACCAAATGCAAAGTCAAGAAGATCTGAGAAGGGCAAAGAAGACCGCTGACAGAGTACAGGCTAGGTGGACAAAGGCTGCAAACCTTGTTAAAGGAGAAAGACCTCAGGGTGAGTATAACACCAAGCACGTCTCCGGAAGCATACATCAACCAGATAACTGCGGCAGCATATGGGTGACTGGCAAACCTAAGATTAGCATTCCGTTACCTTAACAAGGAATCATTCAAAACACTACACCATGTACGTCAGGCCCATTCTAGAATACGCAGCACCAGTCTGGAACCCTCACCTGGTCAAGCACGTCAAGAAATTAGAGAAAGTGCAAAGGTTTGCGACAAGGTTAGTTCCAGAGCTCAGGGGACTGTCCTATGAAGGAAGGTTGAGGGAAATAGGCCTGGCAACACTGGAGGACAGAAGGGTTAGAGGGGACATGATAACGACATACAAAATACTGAGGGGAATCGACAAGGTAGATAGTGACAGAATGTTCCAGAGAGGGAACTCAGAAACAAGAGGCACAATTGGAAGTTGAAGACCCCGATGAGTCAAAGGGATGTTAGGAAACATTTCTTCAGCCATAGAGTAGTCAGGAAGTGGAATAGTCTAGCAAATGATGTAGTGGAGTCAGGAACAATACATAGCTTTAAGATGAGGTATGATAAAGCTCATAAAACAGGGAGAGAAGAGACCCAGTAGCGGACAGTGAAGAGGCGGGGCCAGGAGCCGAGTCTCGACCCCTACAACCACAAATAGGTGAGTACACATACACACACACACACACACACATACACACACACACACACACACACACAAACGTACACACACACACACACATACACGCCCCGATGGCATGGTGGCTAGTGCTCTTGCTTCACTCACGGAGGGCCCGGGTTCAATTCCCGGCGGGGCCGAAACATTTCGAAGTGTTTCGTTACACACACACATGGTTGACACACTGGCCGAATTGGCCAGAAGGGCTCATGCGAGCAGGGCGAAGCTACTGATCATGGGTGACTTCAACCATAAGGAAATCGATTGGGAGAACTTAGAACCACATGAGGGCCAAGAAACGTGGAGGGCTAAAATGATGGAGGTGGTACTGGAAAATCTCATGTACCAACATGTAAGGGACACTACCAGAGAGAGAGAGGAGAGGACGAACCAGCGAGACTGGACCTAGTATTCACCCTGAGTAGTGCAGATATTGAGGACATCACACATGAAAGCCCCCTTGGGGCCAGTGATCATATGGTTCTAAGCTTCGAATACATAGTAGAGTTACAAGTGGAGGGGAAAGCAGGAAGGGCTGCATGAATGAAGCCAAACTACAAGAAAGGTGACTATGTGGGCATGAAGAACTTCCTGCACGGAGTTCAGTGGGACAGAGAGCTGGCAGGGAAGTCGGTAAACAAGATGATGGAATATATGACAACAATTTGCAAGGAAGCTGAGGAGAGGTTTATACCCAAGGGTAACAGGAAAAGCGAAAAAGCCAGGATGAGGCCATGGTTCACCCAAAGGTGCAGGGAAGGCAAAACCAAGTGTGCCAGGGAATAGAAGAAGAATAGAAGGCAAAGGACCCAGGAGAATAAGGAGAGCAGTCGTACAGCCAGAAATGAATATGCACAGGTAAGAAGGGAGGCCCAAAGACAATACGAGAATGACATAGCAGCGAAAACCAAATCTGACCCAAAGCTGTTGTACAGCCACATCAGGAGGAGAACAACAGTCAAGGACCAGGTGATCAGGCTGAGGAAGGAAGGAGGGGAGGTCACAAGAAATGACCACGAAGTGTGTGAGGAGCTCAACATGAGATTCAAAGAGGTGTTCACAGAGGAAATAGAAAGGAGGAGAGGTAGGGTACACCATCAGGTGCTGGACACAATACACACAACTGAGGAGGAAGTGAAGAGGCTACTAAGCGAGCTAGATACCTCAAAGGCGATGGGGCCGGATAACATTTCTCCATGGGTCCTGAGAGAGGAGCAGAGGAGCTATGTGTACCCTAACAACAATCTTCAACACGTCTATCGAAACAGGGCAACTACCTGAGGTATGGAAGACAGCAAATGTAGTTCGAATTTTTAAAAAGGAGACAGAAACGTAGCACTAAACTACAGACCAGTGTCACTGACATGTATAGTATGCAAGGTCATGGAGAAGATTATCAGGAGAAGAGTGGTGGAGCACCTAGAAAGGAATGAGCTTATCAACGACGGCCAACACGGTTTCAGGGACGGAAATCCTGTGTCACAAACCTATTGGAGTTCTATGACAGGGTGACAGCAGTAAGACAAGAGAGAGAGGATGGGTAGATTGCATATTCTTGTATTGTAAAAGGCGTTTGACACAGTTCCACACAAGAGATTAGTGCAGAAGCTGGAGGACCAGGCAGTGATAACAGGGAAGGCACTACAATGGATCAGGGAATATCTGTCAGGAAGACAGCAGCGAGTCATGGTACGTGGTGAGGTGTCAGAGTGCGCGCCGGTGACGATTGGGGTGCCACAGGGGTCAGTCCTAGGACCGGTGCTGTTTCTGGTATTTGTGAACGACATGACGGAAGGAATAGACTCCGAAGTGTCCCTGTTTGCAGATGATGTGAAGTTGATGAGAAGAATTCAATCGGACGAGGACCAGGCAGAACTACAAAGGGATCTGGACAGGCTGCAAGCCTGGTCCAGCAATTGGCTCCTGGAGTTCAACCCCACCAAGTGCAAAGTCATGAAGATTGGGGAAGTGCAAAGAAGACCGCAGACGGAGTACAGTCTAGGGGGCCAGAGACTACAAACCTCACTCAAAGAAAAAGATCTTGGGGTGAGTATAACACCAGGCACATCTCCTGAGGTGCACATCAACCAAATAACGACTGCAGCATACGGGCGCCTAGCAAACCTAAGAACAGCATTCCGACATCTTAATAAAGAATCGTTCAGGACCCTGTACACTGTGTACGTTAGGCCCATACTAGAGTATGCAGCACCAGTTTGGAACCCACATCTAGCCAAGCACGTAAATAAGCTAGAGAAAGTGCAAAAATTTGCAACAAGACTAGTCCCTGAGCTAAGGGGTATGTCCTACGAGGAGAGGTTAAGGGAAATCGACCTGACGACACTGGAGGACAGGAGAGATAGGGGGGACATGATAACGACATATAAGATACTGAGAGGAATTGACAAGGTTGACAGAGACAGAATGTTCCAGAGATGGGACACAGCAACAAGGGGACACAGTTGGAAGTTGAAGACTCAGATGAATCACAGGGATGTTAGGAAGTATTTCTTCAGTCAAAGAGTGGTCGGGAAGTGGAATAGTTTGGGAAGCGATGTAGTGGAGGCAGGTTCCATACATAGCTTTAAGAAGAGGTATGATAGAGCTCATGGCGCAGGGAGAGTGACCCAATAGCGGCCAGTGAAGAGGCGGGGGCCAGGAGCTATGACTCGACCCCAGCAACCACAACTAGGTGAGTACACACAACACACAACACACAACACACACACACACAACACACACACACACAGACACACCCACACACACACACACATACACACACACACACACACACACACATACACACACACACACACACACAGACACACCCACACACACACACACATACACACACACACACACACACACACATACACACACACACACAACACACACACACACACACACAATACACAATACACAACACACACTAACGAAAATCTTCAACACATCCATTGAAACTGGGCAACTACCTGAGGCTTGGAAGATGGCAAATGTAGTCCCAATTTTTAAGAAAGGAGACAGACACGAGGCATTAAACTACAGACCTGTGTCACTGACGTGTATAGTATGCAAAGTCATGGAGAAGATCATCAGGAGAAGAGTGGTGGAGCACCTAGAAAGACACAAGCTTATAAACGACAACCAGCACGGTTTCAGGGAAGGAAAATCCTGTGTCACAAACCTACTGGAGATTTATGACAAGGTAACAGAAGACACGAGAGAGAGGGGTGGATAGACTGCATTTTCTTGGACTGCAAGAAGGCGTTCGACACAGTTCCTCATAGGAGGTTAATGCAAAAGCTAGAGGATCAGGCACACGTAACAGAAAATGCACTGCAATGGATCAGAGAATATCTGACAGGGAGGCAACAACGAGTCATGGTAAGGGACGAGGTGTCAGAGTGGGCACCTGTGACGAGTGGGGTTCCACAAGGGTCAGTCCTAGGACCTTTACTGTTTTTGGTATATGTGAATGACATAACGGAAGGGATAGACTCAGAAGTGTCCCTGTTTGCGGATGATGTGAAGTTAATGAGAAGAATTAAATCAGTCGAGGATCAGGCAGGACTACAAAGAGACCTGGACAGGCTACAAGCCTGGTCCAGTAACTGGCTCCTTGAATTTAACCCTGCCAAATGTAAAGTCATGAAGATCGGGGAAGGGCAAAGAAGACCGCAGGCAGAGTATAGTCTAGGTGGCCAAAGACTGCAAACCTCACTCAAGGAAAAAGATCTTGGGGTGAGTATAATACCGAGCACATCTCCTGAGGCACACATCAGTCAGATAACTGCTGCAGCATACGGGCGGCTGGCAAACCTAAGAATAGCATTCCAATACCTCACTAAGGAATCGTTCAAGACTCTGTACACCATATACGTCAGGCCCATACTGGAGTATACAGCACCAGTTTGGAACCCACACCTGGTCAAGCACGTCGGGAAATTAGAGAAAGTTCAAAGGTTTGCAAGAAGACTAGTCCCAGAGCTAAGGGGGCTGTCCTACGAAGAAAGGTTAAGGGAAATCGGCCTGACGACACTAGAGGACAGGAGGGTTAGGGGAGACATGATAACGACATATAAAATACTGCGAGGAATAGATAAGGTGGACAGAGACAAGATGTTCCAGAGAGGGGACACAGAAACAAGGGGTCACAATTGGAAGTTGAAGACTCCTATGAGTCAAAGGGATGCTAGGAAGTATTTCTTCAGTCATATAGTTGTCAGGAAGTGGAATAGCCTAGAAAGTGACGTAGTGGAGGCAGAAACCATACATAGTTTTAAGACAAGGTTTGATAAAGCTCATGGATCAGGGAGAGAGAGGACATAGTAGCAATCAGTGAAGAGGCGGGGCCAGGAGCTATGAATCGACCCCTGCAACCACAAATAGGTGAGTACAAATAGGTGAGTACACACACACACAACACACAACACACAACACACACACACACACACACACACACACACACACACAACACACACACATATAAACACAAAACAAACACAGACAACACACACACACACAGACAACGCACACACACAACACACACACACACACACACACACACACACACACATACACACACATAACACACTCACTACATACACACATCACCCACTAAAACGAACCCTCGACACACAGACCACTTTTAGCCCCCAAAAACACCTCTCACCCACACAGCCTTCAGACCAACGTCTGGAGGCAGACCCAAGACCACACTCTATCCACACAGCCTTCAGACCAAGGTCTGGAGGCAGACCTAAGACCACACACTCTACCCACACAGCTTTCAGACCAAGGTCAAGAGGCAGACCCAAGACCACACACTCTACCCACACAGCTTTCAGACCAAGGTCTAGAGGCAGACCCAAGACCACACACTCTACCCACACAGCCTTCAGACCAAGGTCTGGAGGCAGAGCTAAGACCACACTACCCACACAGCCTTCAGACCAAAGTCTGGAGGCAGACCCAAGACCACACACACTACCCGCACGGGCTCTTATACCAGATTAAAATTATACTTCAGACATCAGGGAGGAATTATACGCGATACGCCTCAGTTATACGCCCCCTGGAGCGTCAACTTCAGTATAATGAATTATACTCCGTTATACAGTTTATGATGCAATGATTTTGTGATACAATGAGGATAATACAATGATGAATATGTGAGGAAAATACAGTATAATGATAATTCAATGAACACAATAAAATGATCAAAATACAATGATAATACAATCAACACAATACAATGAGAAATTAAAAATATACAGATTATTCTTATGTAAAATACACAAATAATACACCACGTATACACACACACTGTTAAGACATTACATATATGTATACAGGTATACATGTATACATACATCATACAAAAATACATGCATACATTATTCACACAAAAATACACACATCATACACTCGAAAATACATACACCATACACAAATATACACATACATACACGAAAGTGCACACAGACATCATACAAAAAGCACATCATTCATACACAAGAAAATACATATATACATCATACACCAAAATACACACAATGATACACGCTTCATACGTTCATACATCATACATACACATACAAGAAACGACTGGAAATTAATATCCAGAAGCGATACTTTTGAAGGTAAGCAATCACAGGTCTCTCCTTCTCTCTCCTTCTTCCTCTTCCTCTCTCTCTCTCTCTCTCTCTCTCTCTCTCTCTCTCTCTCTCTCTCTCTCTCTCTCTCTCTCTCTCTCTCTCTCTCTCTCTCTCTCTCTCTCTCTCTCTCTCTCTCTCTCTCTCTCTCTCTCTCTCTCTCTCTCTCTCCTTCTTACCTGCTTTTTTATGCTAATCCCCCTCCCCCCTCCCTCCTCCCCCACCTCCCACGATATTGACTTAGCATCTTACAATGCTACTGAATTATGGTTCTTTATATACATACATATATATATATATATATATATATATATATATATATATATATATATATATATATATATATATATATATATATATATATATATATATATATATATATATATATATTAGTTACCCAATGTAATTACGATGTTGTGAGTTCCTTATTGTATCGTCTTGATATGTGTGTTGTTGGTCGTCCTTGGAGCTCGTCACATCTCCCTCGCATGTTCTTCTTTCTTACGTGGCTGTGGACGAACATTGGTTCAGTGTTGCCTCTCTTATTGTCTTTAATTTTCAAGATATCAGACTATCTTTTTATTCCTGTTTATTGCTTTCTATCTGTGGCCGCTTTCTTGCTTTCTGTGGTCTGATGTTATTTGTAGTGTGTGTGTGTGTGCTCACCTAATTGAGGTTGCAGGGGTCTATTAATAGCTCCTGGCCCCGCCTCTTCACTGGTCGCTAAGACCAGTGTGTGTACTCTAGAGTGCATAGGAATGCAAGGAAATTTGTGTCTCAGATTAGCATTTATATTTGAACTCTCCCTCTTCCTCTCTCTTCTCTCTCTCTCTCTCTCTCTCTCTCTCTCTCTCTCTCTCTTCTCTCTCTCTCTCTCTCTCTCTTTTCATAGAAAGTCTCAAAATTGGCTAATTAAAGGCACTGTCCTCCTCAAATTTTTACTTCAAATTATTTTTCTTCCAGGAAGACCAAACGATTAATAAAAATTCACATAAATGACAAAGGCCCCAAAAAATAACACTGGTTCAGAGGCAATTAGTCATTTCCAAAACTTTTTCCAAAAAAAGGGGGAAGAACAAACGAGGTTTGAAAACGAGTGACAATAGTGTTTTTTTTTTTTTTTTTTTGGGGGAGGTTTTGAGTATGGTCAGTATTGTTTTAATGGATTTGTAGGCGGGATTTGTATGTAAATGGAGAGAGAGAAGTATCTATCAAAAAGTGCCTTTCACAACTGGTCTCACACACACACACACACACATACACACACACACATACTGGAGTATGCAGCACCAGTTTGGAACCCACATCTAGCCAAGCACGTGAAGAAGCTAGAGAAAGTGCAAAGGTTTGCAACAAGACTAGTCCCGGAGCTAAGGGGTATGTCCTACGAGGAGAGGTTAAGGGAAATCGACTTGACGACACTGGAGGACAGGAGAGATAGGGGGGACATGATAACGACATATACAATACTGAGAGGAATAGACAAGGTTGACAGAGACAGAATGTTCCAGAGATGGGACACAGCAACAAGGGGACACAGTTGGAAGTTGAAGACTCAGATGAATCACAGGGATGTTAGGAAGTATTTCTTCAGTCACAGAGTGGTCGGGAAGTGGAATAGTTTAGGAAGCGATGTAGTGGAGGCAGGCTCTATACATAGCTTTAAGCAGAGGTATGATAAAGCTCATGGCGCAGGGAAAGTGACCCAGTAGCGGCCAGTGAAGAGGCGGGGCCAGGAGCTTTGAATCGACCCCTGCAACCACAATTAGGTGAGTACAACTAGGTGAGTACACATCACACACACACACACACACACACACACAACACACACAACAAGCATACACACACACACAACACACACACACAACGCATACACACACACACAACACCCACACACAAAACATATACACACAACACACACACACACACACAAACACACATACACACACACACCCTCAGAGTACCGGAGGGTGTATCTCGACTGCGACAGAACACGGGAAGAAAGACAGAAACTGAAAGAGAGGGTACAGAGAAAAAAGGAGGAAAGAGAGATGGACAGGAGATCCCAGACTCAGGAGGAAGCTCTACTACAACCACCTTCAGATGTCCCCCAACCTGGACAACCCCAATGCAACCAAACAATCTAACCCAAAACACACATGCCATACCCAATGATTCCACCCACCTCATTACAAACTCCACCTTCACACCAACCACCCATAGTTCCCCATCAGATCTCCTACTTTCCCAACCCCAACGTACCCCCAGACTACGGTTTTAGAAAAGAAATTGAAGGTTTGGTATACAAATGCAGATGGTATAACAAATAAATGTGGAGAGTGGCATGAAAGAATAAAGGAGACATCCCCAGATATAATAGCACTCACAGAAACGAAACTCACCAGGATGATAACAGATGCAATCTTTCCACCCGGATATCAAAACCTCAGGAAAGATAGAGGGAGCAGAGGGGAAGTAGGAGTTGCACTGCTCATTAAGAACAGGTGGGGATTTGAGGAAGTGGAAGGAATGGATGGAATGGGCGAAAGGGACTACATAGTAGGAACAATTCAGTCTGAGGGCCATAAGGTGGTAATTGCTGTAATGTACAACCCGCCACAGAACTGCAGGAGGCCAAGAGGAGAATACGACGAGAGCAACAGAGCAATGGTAGACACACTAGCCGAGGTAGCCAGAAGAACCCACACAGGGAGAGCAAAGTTACTAGTTATGGGTGATTTCAATCACAAAGAGATTGATTGGGAAAACCTGGAGCCCCATGGGGTCCTGAATCATGGAGAGCCAAGATAATGGATGTGGTACTGGAAAACCTCATGCATCAACATGTTAGAGACACTACCAGAGAGAGAGGTGGGGATGATCCAGCAAGACTGGACCTAGTATTCACCTTGAGTAGTTCGGACATCGAGGATATCACGTATGAAAGGCCCCTTGGAACTAGTGATCATTTGGGTCTGTGTTTTGATTATATAGTTGAGCTTCAAGTGGAGAGGGGAGCAGGAATAGGAAGGAGAAACGAAACTACAAAAGGGGGGACTACACAGGCATGAGGAACTTCCTACAAGACGTTCAGTGGGAGAGAGAATTTGCAGGAAAACCAGTAAAAGAAATGATGGAATATGTGACACCCAAATGCAAAGAGGCAGAGGAGAGGTTTGTCCCCAAGGGAAACAGAAGTAATGGGAAGAACCAGAACGAGTCCTTGGTTCACCCAGAGGTGTAGGGAGGCAAAACTAAGTGTAATAGAGAATGGAAAAAGTACAGAAGACAAAGGACCCAGAAAAATAAAGAGATTAGCCGAAGAGCCAGAAACGAATATGCACAGGTAAGAAGGGAGGCTCAGCGACAATATGAAAATGATATAGCATCAAAAGTCAAGTCTGACCCGAAGCTGTTGTACAGCCACATCAGGAGGAAAACAACAGTCAAGGACCAGGTAATCAGGCTGAGGAAGGAAGGTGGGGAGTTCACAAGAAACGACCAAGAGGTATGTGAGGAGCTCAATATGAGATTTAAAGAAGTATTTACAGAGGAGACAGGAAGGACTCCAGGAATTCAGAATAGGGAGGTATACCAACAAGTGCTGGATGAAATACACACAACCGAGGAGGAGGTGAAGAAGCTGTTATGTGAACTCGATACCTCAAAAGCGGTGTTACCTGACAACATTTCTCCTAGGGTCCTTAGAGAGGGAGCAGAGATGTTGTGTGTGCCACTAACAAAAATCTTCAACACATCCATTGAAACTGGGCAACTACCTGAGGCTTGGAAAATGGCAAATGTAGTCCAAATTTTTAAGAAAGGAGACAAACACGAGGCATTAAATTACAGACCTGTATCACTGACGTGTATAGTATGCAAAGTCATAAAGAAGATCATCAGGAGGAGAGTGGTATAGCACCTAGAAAGACACAAGCTTATAAACGACAACCAGCACGGTTTCAGGGAAGGAAAATCCTGTCACAAACCTACTGGAGTTTTATGACAAGGTAACAGAAGTAAGACAGGAGAGAGAGGGGTGGTTAGACTGCATTTTCTTGGACTGCAAGAAGGCGTTCGACACAGTTCCTCACAAGAGGTTAATGCAAAAGCTAGAGGAACAGGCACACGTAACAGGAAAGGCACTGCAATGGATCAGAGAATATCTGACAGGGAGGCAACAACGAGTCATGGTAAGGGACGAGGTGTCAGAGTGGGCACCTGTGACGAGTGGGGTTCCACAAGGGTCAGTCCTAGGACCGGTACTGTTTTTGGTATATGTGAATGACATAACGGAAGGGATAGACTCAGAAGTGTCCCTGTTTGCAGATGATGTGAAGTTAATGAGAAGAATCAAATCAGTCGAGGATCAGGCAGGGCTACAAAGAGACCTGGACAGGCTACAAGCCTGGTCCAGTAACTGGCTCCTTGAATTTAACCCTGCCAAATGTAAAGTCATGAAGATCGGGGAAGGGCAAAGAAGACCGCAGGCAGAGTATAGTCTAGGTGGCCAAAGACTGCAAACCTCACTCAAGGAAAAAGATCTTGGGGTGAGTATAATACCGAGCACATCTCCTGAGGCGCACATCAATCAGATAACTGCTGCAGCATACGGGCGGCTGGCAAACCTAAGAATAGCGTTCCAATACCTCACTAAGGAATCATTCAAAACTCTGTACACCATATACGTCAGGCCCATACTGGAGTATGCAGCACCAGTTTGGAACCCACGCCTGGTCAAGCACGTCAAGAAATTAGAGAAAGTGCAAAGGTTTGCAACAAGACTAGTCCCAGAGCTAAGGGGATTGTCCTACGAAGAAAGGTTAAGGGAAATCGGCCTGACGACACTAGAGGACAGGAGCGTTAGGGGAGACATGATAACGACATATAAAATACTGCGAGGAATAGATAAGGTGGACAGAGACAAGATGTTCCAGAGATGGGACACAGAAACTAGGGGTCACAATTGGAAGCTGAAGACTCCTATGAGTCAAAGGGATGTTAGGAAGTATTTCTTCAGTCAGAGTTGTCAGGAAGTGGAATAGCCTAGAAAGCGACGTAGTGGAGGCAGGAACCATACATAGTTTTAAGACGAGGTTTGATAAAGCTCATGGAGCAGGGAGAGAGAGGACCTAGCAGCAATCAGTGAAGAGGCGGGGCCAGGAGCTATGACTCGACCCCTGCAACCACAAATAGGTGAGTACAAATAGGTGAGTACACACACACAACACACACACACAACACATACACACAACACACACACACACACACACATACACACACACACAATACATACACACACACACAACACACACACACACACACACAGACACACACACACACACTCACACACACACAACACACACACACTCACACACACACACACACACACAACACACACACACTCACACACACACACACAACACATACACACAACACACACACACACACATACACAACACACACACACTCACACACAACACACACACACCACACACAAACACACACTCACAAACACACACACACACACACAACAACACACACACAATCACACACACACACACACAACACATACACACAACACACACACACTCACACACACACACATACACACAACACACACACACACACACATACACACACACACACATACACACAAACACACACACACATACACAACACACACACACTCACACACACGACACATACACAAAACACACACACACACACATACACACTCACACACACACACACACACACACAAAAACACACTCACACACACACACACAACACATACACACAACACACACACACTCACACACAA